>DWPT01003963.1:0-13766 GCA_018251895.1 Agathymus mariae mariae
TTATGATAAATCGCTCTTTAATCTGTATAACTATAACTTGTTATTATGAGTTTTACGACAATAAAAGCTAGCGGCCATAAAAACTAAGTAACGATAAGATCACCTCGAGCACATCAGGTGACTTTTGACCTTATGTCTTGTGCAAAAAGGCGATAATCGCGTACACGTATCTCTTTATCTGAATCTCTGTTGTTCTATCGGTTTCCGGGTATTATTATTGACTTGATGCGAAAGGCGTAGAAAATTTTGAGAGGCCCGAAAATCAGCATAAATAGCTGGCAGGGCCGCCGCTAGTCATTCGGGTCTCGAATACTAAAGCGAAGAATTCACAATTAGGAGCGAAATACGTACGATCCGCAAAAACGACTGCAATTGTTGAAATGCAGTAAAGTCTCAGCGAAACAACTTTCGAACCTAAGTTATCTTGATAAAAAGATATGAAAGTAATTCTGAATGCAAAGTCGATTAGTGCGTGTACATGATTAAAATGTCTCGTCAAACTTCGTATTTCATCGGGTTTTGACTGTCGTAGATGTGTGTGGGTGACTACACTCAAACAGAACTGTATTTTTATTTACCTGATCATCAGTCAAGATCAGTTTATAGTAGAACTATATATAATGATGTGTTTTATTGTTTTATATCCATAAACAATAAATAAAAAAGCATTGTAAGAACTGAATGTGGTCCGAAGCCGCCATTGCGGTGTTGCGTCATACTGGTAGGGTTGCCACATGATATAATAATATTGAAAATAATTAATTACGTTGTCGATGACCCACTTAGTGCTTACAGTAAACATTATTTTATTAATCAGTTATATTAATTCTAAAATATACTATATAACCGGAACTTCCAAAGTTATAAGAAGAATTAGGTAACAGACTAACCACACTCACATTTACTCTCACACTAACCTCACTCAGACGCGGTTTCATTCTTTAGACGTTTTCTCCGTAGGCCGGAAAAATGAAAGAGACTTTTTAAGCAGTGGGCGAGCCAAGCTGTAAAAGAACTTAAACTATATATATAATTTACCTACTCACCACATTAACGAGAAGAATATGGTGCGCCAGACGTAGGATACCATTTTGGGGGACGGGGGATGACGTGACGCGCACGAACGCAAACATTACAGAGCCGATAGGTTATCTGAAAACAAACAAATTATTTTAAATTATACATAAACAGCAATGTTCACACACACACACACACACAGACAACATGGATGGCAGCCATCCCGTAGTATAATGCTTGCTTAACTAGGATGGATTTGAAAGTGATATGGCCAGGGTGTACAGAGAGGGGGTGTGTGTGATGTGGCGTTAATATGGCGGTGGTGTATTATTGGTGTAGCAATACTCTCACTTACGAATACATACTTCTTCATTACATGTGTTCCACGAAATTAATGGTATTAACACTAAACAATTGATTCCTGTTACAGAAATAGCGAAAGAAGTGAGTTATTCTTATTTGGGGAAACGTGTGCGTGTGCACAATATTGTGTGCGTGTCTCATATTATTAAATTATATTTTAGTAATGGTAGGTTTAGAACGCATTAATGTTTCAGAAGCCTTAAAAGTAAATAGTTCCACCAAGTTCTTAGTAACAAATTGAGTTCGAAAGGTCCTGTGTAGTTGCGAACTTCAAATTACTTATAAATAGTTATAACACTCCATTAAATTTGTATATTGAAATCGTTTAATGACAATTCAATGACACAATTTGAAATGCTTTACCATATACAGGCTGTTAATTAGGTTAGTGTCTACATAATATCTACGATCTCTATCATTCCGAGATAGAACCGATATTTGAATGAAAACGTTGGTCTATTGGATAATTTAATAAACAGTATTTTTAAATAATGTTTGAAATCCATGCCAAGCTAAATAGATATTTTCTTTTATTTCTTTATTGAGTTTATATATATTTATGAGACTAAGAAAAATATTTTCTGCCGTCTGGATAGTTTTAAATGCGTGATCTATAAAAACATTTTTCTTACTTGTTTGTTGTGTCATTTTTTAACATAATCAATGATAAGCAATGCTTCTTGTTACAAAATAACAATTTTTTAACTAATTTTTTAACTTACAAGACTCCGCGCGATTGTGACGGGCCCACATTCAAGACAGTAAAATGTATAAAATGTTAAGGAGAACATTATAAATACTAGCAACACTATAAAGATCAATAATAAGTCGATGACTAATTCTCAGCAACAAATACTATGAAAACTTAACGCTAAATACTGTTTAACCTTTGGGTCATAATAGTTTTTATGTTGTAAGAATTTAAAAAGTAGTTGTATATAAAATGTATTCTTTAAAAAAGGCTTTGAACCACCGAATAGAAAGAATGGAGTCATATTGCTAGGACCAGTGTAATTTCAACGGATTCTTTTTTCCTTTTGTTGAGTATTTACTTAAAGTTGCCTAGCAACCAGACAGTATAATAGAGACTGCAAGTATAAGTAATACAATACAATATACAGTACATAACATCGTAAGGAAACCTACGTACCTGCGAGATATCTATAATGTTTTCAAATTCAGCGCCAGCGTGGGCGAGTATGGCCTTAACCCCTTTTATAGTGAGAGGAGACTTGAGCCCAGCAGTGGGATTAATATAGATTGTGCCGAGAAAAATTTAATTATTGATTACAGAAGAAACTAAGATTGAATATCTGAAGACTTCAAGAGACCTACACGGGTATAGAAATACCGCGTTAGCAAAAAATATTTAATGGAGTTTTTTGTCTTATGTGTTACTCATGACACAGACACACATATTGCAGTGCTAAAACTGATGCAGTTAGACTCATGAAATCCGTACAATGGGTTCCAATTATAACGTAGGAACTAACTAAAGAAAGATTTTTTAATCTTAACCTTGCCATAATCGAAACAATGGCGCTGTGATAAAACAAACATATTGATCTATCCATTATTTTTTGCCATATAAAAAATTACATCTCTTTAAAACCACTGCCTTTAAGAAGCCAGTGTAAAGAGCTAGGTTGAGACTCTCTCGCGGTGAATTATGAGGTTGATAATGGAAAAGAAAATTGTGTACGTAAGGAGCTTTGAGAATTCGCAGACATTTTTTAAAAACTAGATATATAAATTTGAAGTACTTCCGAGCGGGTAAGGCCGCGGACAACAGGTAATATTATAACGCAAGTGTGAAGAGACTGGTTTGAAGAGTCCAACCGAACAACTGGAAATATAGAAATGTCGCCTTAGCAGTAATTATTCAATGCGATGAATATTTTCTGTCAACGTATAAATATCGTAGGTCCAGTATACGTGATGTGCAGGCAAAAACAGCGGTCGAACTATAGAAAATAAAGAATGTAATTTGTCATTTTCGTTTCATCTTTAGAGATCATAAAGGTCAAAGGTTTAATAGTACCCACTAGAATACGATACTTCTATGAGACCTTCCAATAATATCTACTAAATATTATTTTTAACAAAGAAGCAAAGCGTTTAGATTTCAATGCGATATACTTCTTTGATTGCGTCGAGATATCATTCTTGTCCTCGGTATAAATTGAATATTTCTATGACGCTATATTGGGGCTAAGCACGGAGCTTAGTTTGATTGGTGAATCTGAAATATATGAAAGAACGTTACATGATCCGTAATTTGCTCATTCATTTAAATTTTTATGAAAATTACAAAATAAAATGGCATTTGCAATAATGTTTTTGTTTATCAAATTAAATCTATGCAATATTAGCAGAGCATTAGCTGGAGCGTTATTACATGTATAAGCTTATTGGAAATCGAACGTAACGTAACCTAAGAAGAAATGCCAAGAATGAATGAAGAATTTCACGCTGAAATATATATAAAATGTTGATTTATTGATTATCAATGTAATTCCGTAAGCCGCTTGCCGTCGTCACGTGTACTATATGCCATTTGTATGACTGCTCCAACAGACTCGAAAGCTATATAAAACTGTAATAAAAGGAAAGAATAAAAATGCTATAATATATTACCATTCAAGGAATATGATAAAATGTATATGTATATATAAATGTAATGTAATGTATGTAAACACAAAGTGCAGCTTAGTGTGTGAAAATACAGGAAGTGTCGTGTGTTTTGATATGCTATCTAAAAAGAAAAAATAACTAGATGAAGGGTAGGGTAGGTAGCGACGTAGATTAATCTACCGCTAGCTTCTTAACGGTTTCGCCTGGTCACCGCAGTTTCGCTGTGACCACGATCCATGCAACTGGGTCGAAATGTTAGCAATAAAACGTATCGTGAATACCCGGTAGGTACGTAATATAATGTAAAAATATGATAAAAGTTATTATCGATGAGATAGACAAGTGAACTCAACCGAGTGAGTATTTTATTTATTTAGTTATATCCTTGAAATAATGGTTACAGGGAAGAACTTAACGCCTAACAGCACTCTCTCACGTTTCACCCTAGACGATGGTGAAAATGTTAAACGAAGTAAAGGTTTAAAGTTACGTCTGAGAGCCCAAATATATTAGTAAGTACCATTGTAGTTTCTTTAAAAACAATTAATATAGCCTAACCCGTAATATAGTACCTAAACACCCAGTACTATTGGCATATATTTCTAAACAAAAAGAAACATATGGCTCGTGGATGACTTATGAATGATTTCTAAGTATTGGACGGTACGTTACGGTCAGTAGGTCGTTCCTCATCGGTCAATTTGAAATCGATCCATTACTTATAAATTATTAAGACCCACGGCGTCTGCACAGTCTTGTGTCTTGTCTAGAGTCATTGAATCAATATCTTTGTATGAACTTCTTTCATTTGTCACTGTTATTGAAAAGCGAGGAACTTCCATCCTTATGGACATGTCACGGCTTTATTGACGTCTTCCGACGTCTTTATTATCATGATAGCCAGTAAACAAATATACGTCCACGTGGTAGTGTGTTAACGCCATCTACGACACCACGGGCATTACCGACGAATTGCCGGCGAAGGAAATGATTACAATGATTAGCTACCTGCATCCCAATCCCTCACACAACATTACGCACCCTTTACTTTAGATACCACCATGGATTTAGCAATAATTATCTTATATCTAATAGGGATATTGGAAAGACAATCTTTCATGGAAATTGTAGTGTATCTCACGGCTGACAATAAAACTTTAACAATACAATTCCAGTAAGCCACTTTAGAGTGGTATTCAAGTTCTAAATATACTTTAGTGTTGCTTAAATAAATGTTTGCTTCGAGAGTAACGATCATTCAATTTATTGTCACAGAGTAATTTGAAATATTTTGTTCTCGATTACATCGCGAGTAACATAGCGATTACATAGCGATAAAACCTATGGACTGCTAAATAGAGGAATATTTCGTGCAATGTTATCTAAACTATAACATTTGTAACCAGTAACAAAAAAGTGGATAAAATGCTTAATGAACTCCAATATGATTTCAATGTAATAATGGAGTTGTGTTTATTAATCATTTTATATTAAAATCTAAATTAACTATTGCCGTGAGACAGAAAATTCAGCTGACAGGACCATTTTTCTCAGGCTTAATTAATTTTAAAAACACCGAGGCATACAGCAGCTGGCCAAGAATGTTTAGCGAGGAATATCCTCGTTTTCTCGTCTCAGGACTTGGAAAGGAGTTTCACTAATATGTTAACACTACGATTAGCATGAGGTTTCTGAGGTCAATGAACAAGTAAATACGACTGATACTACAAAGTATAAAAGATTTCTCGTCATTTCTCACTAGGAATAATCAAGGTGAATATCCTCTACAATTTGCAATTTACAAATAAGAAGAAGCAAAGCGCGTGAAAGAATGTTATGAGTAATTATAAGAAGTTCAGCGTTAAATTTAAAAGTTCGCGTCGCATTAGTTGAAATTTTTTTTTATATATTCGTTTCATTTCTTACGTCTATTGCCGGCAAATGAGCAGGCGGGCAACGCAATCGTGAGATGACATTGACCTTTTTATGAGATAAAGGAGAAAGCGCTTGTAATATCTAGCACTCCCACATTGCGTTCAAAAATGATAAAGCATTTCATAATAAAGAAATGCCTCAATAAGCCCCTGGGATCAAATGTGAATTATTTATTACTAAGGTAATTTATTAAAAGAAGATATGTTAAGTTTGTATAGTAGAATTTAATAAGTTAAGCCAAGATTTATCTAAAAAATATTTTTTTTTATGGTAATAGCTGACAACTGAGCAGACGAGCCACCTGATGGTAAGTGGTCCCCGTCGCCCATGGACATTAGCAAGACCAAAGGTATCACTGATGTGTTGTAGGCCAGGAAAGGCCTTCTTCTAATTTCCTGGCACACACATATGTCCACATATGTCAAATAGCAGGACATTGTTTGAGTGCCAAAGGTACTCGTAGGTTTGGACCTAACATTAGACCCAAAGCAAAAGTTAAATTTGCATTTGGTCAAACCATTCTGAGACATCGATATCATTAAAACTGCGATAATGTTAATGGCGAAGACACATCCGACTCTCCTCTGGAGACCGAGCGCAACCAGACCCTAATTACCGTGGAACGCGTACGAGGAACGGAGCGATTTACGTTTTGCGCGTGTATTACCTACTTGAGGACCGGAAGTAATTTGTTCACACGTTTATCTTAATGTTGCTAAGGTTTTCTTCAGACGTTACAAACTTTAGGTGAATAGTGAATCTATCGTTGTTGTCACGATCCACGTTGTGTCGCTTCTGCGCTAGATTTAAAAAGACTCAAGACGGGTTAAGACCACAGTCTTTGATGTTGGTTTTCTTCTCCGAAATCTTTTTGTGAAAATAAGTTAGGTACTTTCAGATTCTAATATCTCAAGCGAGTAACTGACATACAACCTATTAGGTTTTAATTGCTACGAATATATGAATCAATAAATATTTCAGTTCAAAAAAACTATTCAAACATGGATTTTTTGAATTACATTTTTTGAACCGTAATCTAATCAAGAAGTAGATAATAAATACGTTGAATAATAATAAGTAACAAGTTGCGTATACAGTACACATTATTTTCTTAAAAAAAAATTATTTTCTTTTCTCTGTTTTTATTTTCTTCTTTTACAACTGATATTAATTTTAAAATCGGAAATTTTAAATTGAAACAAGAGCGTTTTTTTATTTATTATAATTTTAATTATTGTCAATTAACTATGAAATAATTGAACGTCTTGACATCTACCTTTACTTACAAAACTCTTCACTATAATTACTATGTAATAGTAACATACGCAGGAACAAATACACATATGCAAATTGTGACGCGGTTGACGGTTTACAACGCACAGTGTTTACGTTGGCATTAACCGACAAACGTGATAATTCCGGAACAAATAAGATGTTAATCTGTGTATCTGATAAGTTCAGTGTTTGACGTAATGTCATGTGATTTTATTGTGGTTATTATTTAGCGGTCGCAATCTAAATGATTAAATCCCTACTTAAAAATCTAAAATCACACAGACGACATTATGAGATAAAGAATAAGTTCCGTGTTCTAATGCTGGCTTAGCGAGTACAGACGGGTCACGTGCAGTACGCTGGCGAAAGTTGGCTGCCATGTTGACTATGGAAGCACGACTTATCGATCCTGCAGTGTAAAAAGTTTTAGGTAGACGTGAAGGATAGTGGGCAGTCAAATTGAATTAAATTAAACTTGGATATAGAATGTGATTTTGTATTGTAACTGTATATTTCAGTAACTAGAGATGATCGTGTATTTTCTTATGCAATCTTTTGCCAGAATATTCGAGATTGTTCTGTAAGGTATCTATATTAAATACTACGTAAATCCTCTGTACTTCTTTATGGTTCATAACTTAATACTTGTCAAGTGGTTACTCCTGTTATTCAACGAAGATTATAATATACTTGTGGGGTCTGAAATGAACGAATATTATTAAAATGAAATCATAAGTTGTGTAGAAAATCTAATAATAAGGTAATGTTTATAATGTGATGATAAAAAGAGAGGACAATAAATATATTTTTGAGAATGAAATTGAGAACAAACTAATCCCGCCCGCTTGTACGGTTTTAAGTCACTGAACTCCTCCTAGGCTGGACCGATTTTAATGAAACTTTTATTTGTGTTTAAGTGGGTCCCTGGATGGTTTATATTTACAATTGAACTGAAAACAATAAAAGAGACTTAGTATATAGTTTATAAAAATATAGCTAAAGTGCTAAATATTAAGCAGCCATTGTTTAGGTAGGACAACATCTGCCGAATCTACCGGTTTGGTATAAGACTTTATATCAAACTGAAGTTTGAAGTCGTGGACTGTACCTCCTGTATATCAAATGAAATGCACGGCTGTTTGAATTATTACTATTTAGCATTAATGTACTCTCCGAAATGATTTAAAAATATTAGTTTGCACTTCCGCACGAGTTATTCGAATTAAAGTTTTTCACGCACCCTAATTTCTCAAAGTTGTGCTTATAAGAAAGTAATTACCGGTTGCTTTGAGCCATGAAAACATCGCAATGAAACGTGTATACCTAAGAGTTTTTCATAATGTTCTCAAACCTGTGGATTGACTGTGGACTTTATTCCCATCGCCCGGTGGGACATTTCAACATTATAATGATAAAGGCGACATTTTTTTGTTCAGAAAAATCATTTTTATTTCAATATTCATTAACTGGATTATATATGGTCTTGGCATCATGTAGTCATTACAGTCCATGGAAAAATCCAACAATTTTATTCCGTGTTGTATGTTACCATAAAAATATTTGTACATTGTATTTGTGATTTCCGTGAATCGTTAAAACTCGGTTCTGCAAAAACGACCACGCATACATTTTGTAGCTCAAATACATTTGAATTTGAATATTTGATCTTAATGTTTCTACAATACGGTAAGGATAAAAAAAAATGAGAATGGACTAAATACAATGATTGTTGTCAATTAAATTATTCAATGAAAAAAATGAATCAATACAACATAATATAAAAATCTCCAATTACTGTTTATTCAAATGTTACTTCATTGTGATATTCATACCGACAAATATGTGTGTTATATGTCATACGTAGAAAACAGTTAAGTTGTCAATCATTTCTGGACTATTGACAGTCATGAAGGAAGTTTTGGTTACGGAGCTCATAGCAATAGCCCGTGAAACAAAAAATATAGATAGATTACGTTCGTTTTTTTCGGATCTTTCATTAAAAAGGCAAATGAGTCGATGCAAAATATACAGAGTAAAAGGCTCTTTCTCCCGTAGGAGCCATGGGCCGTCCATGTACATGGAACTCAAATAGAGTCAAACACTTATAAAACAGGTTTCGATTATGGGTTTAATTTATCATAGCTGTGTTTTGTGGTACGAAATAAAAACTGACAATCGGATTTGCAATACACAGCAGAAGACTGCCGCGGCGGCAGGGTGTCAATGTCACGGGTTAATGTTTGAAACGTAACACAAATGCAAAACGTACAAAGAAAGATAACAAATTGTTTGTATTTTTCTGTAGTATATTGATCTGATTTGATCTTCAAGGTAGTACATGAATCTGAAATTGAATAAAATTTTATTATAATCCAAAACGGAATCATTGAACCGTGTTCGAAACTTTAACCTTCACAAATACAGCATGACTCCTACTCGATCGCTTTTTCATTTGAAAAACATATTTTATGTGACACAGATATTTTGTAGACACGACCGAAACTAATTATTTATCAGTAACAGTTGAAGTAATTATTAAAACCAATGTTTGCCTTGTGGTCTGAATTCAACCAATGTCGCCAAATAACTTTCTGTTTCCATATTATTTTATTGATAGCACTAAAGGTCATCACTATTTAAAAAAATCGCTTTACAAATAGAGAAAACAATCCTTTGTCTTTGCCTATTTATATATATCAAAAGTAAAACGATTGCAATGTGGTACCTACCATTCAAACACCATGTTTCCGGACAACAATTGTTCACACACTAACTAAAACACAACACTAATGTATACACAACGATGCAGGCACGAACTACGTTAAATTCAAATGTATTTAAGTACAGCTCTCGCTATGAACGTACGGGTGTTGTTGAAAATGTATCGAATTCAGGATGGGTTGTATTTGTATTAGCTATATTTTATTTATGTGTTTGTGTTAACGTTGCCGCGACGGCGAGACCCTCGCCTTTGACTGAAAAGTGGTTGCAGGCGGTGGGTTGCGTGCCCGCCCGATGTAGCATCGCATTGCCAGAGGTAGTGAACCTTTTTCCGTGTGTCATATTCTGAATTGTATGAATACTTTTTATTTCAAAAATGTTATTCAATGTCTTTTTTCTATACGGAGCAGTATTATTGTTTTGTCTGGCAGGTAATGCTGAAAAAAAGAACAAGTTTAGACCATAATCTTACTTTAAATTTAGTCAAAATATAATATCACAAATAAGAAATGAATATTCAATAACTATAAGGCATTAAGTAATGTATCTTTTTAAAAGTAAAATGTCATGTTTCCAGAGATAACACTCGCATACACATAAAGTCTCAAAATTCGCACTCTTTCTTTATAATATTACTATAGTGTGGATTATGACTTATTATTAAGTTTGATGTTTATATTCTGAGAGAGTTATTTTGTAAATATACTATATATTTACTTTAATGTTTGTTTACTCTCATCCACGGCTGTTTTTAATCTGTGGCTACATGTACTTAAGCTGCTTGAAGATAGATTGAATATTAATATCGCAATAGTATGTGTAATTTATATTAAGGCCAGAGTTCAAGGCCTCCTGTTGTAGGTCACTAGGTTCTGTAATCTCCAGTAATGTAGTAGGGTTCTATATTTTCCTGGCCATCAATTCTTTTCTTCTACACATCACCATAAAATATTTTAACGCGTTAAATTCTGTCGTAAGGGTACTTCATATAGTATCACGCAGGCACATCAAATCCTCGACTCCATTCATTCAAGGTGTACTCTTAAGCTGTAGGATGGAAGAGAAAAGTAGAACATTTTGCTCCTATCTTTTTACGATCGCTTTTAAAAACTAAGGATTATTTATTTATTCTGAGAACAACCACAACTGTTGTTTATTTCCAGTAAACACTAGTAAGTAGTTTTTATGAAAGTTATTATACACAAATGTGCTTTCAGTTTCGGGAAATTAAATAAGTAATGAACATCCTCAATGAGTGGCGTTATAAGCTCATGTATTAAAAACAACTTTTATATATAAGAGTTTTAGAATATAATATATTACAATAAAACTGAAACGAGGCCAAATCAGTTAAAATTTTAATCTAGATAGACTTTGATTGAAACAGAGGCCTAAATATATTTGTTTGGAATTATCATCAGTCCGTCTTTCTAGTCACGTATAAAATTAAAACCACTGAACAGGTGGTAGTGATGAAAACAAGATATTCCGTGGTATGCTTGGAACCTGTATAATGGATATATCACTCAGATTATGATCTGGAATATCTTTCATCGCGGAAAATGGATCTGTTCCTGCGGATATTTCCCAAGCGAAGCGAAAGTGGGTTTCTAATCTAGATATATTGTTACGTTTATTTTATTTATTTAATCTTTAATGTAAAACCTTTATTCTTGATCAGTCATCATCAGTCAACCAATTCTCTATCAGTTAACAGTTGAATATTGGTCAGAATAAGGTTTATAAAGGTTAATAGGTATAACGTAAATTGATATTATAAAGAGATTGTAAATTTTGTGAGTTTGGGTATAGTATGTGAAAAGTAATCTTCGGAACCACGGCACCTATCAAAATTTTTTCTGTACCGTTTTAAAGGATTTCCGGATGGACATAGACCATACGTTGTATAATTATTATCCAGGTATCTCATGTATGCAATACTACGTTTGTAATCCATTTCTTGATCTAAAAATAGCAGAAGTTCGGTGCAGCGGTTTGCAAAAATTAGATTGATAATTTATTAAATCTATTCTTGTTTTAACTTGATCAGTTAAAATTTATTTAGAGTATACCATAGAAAAAAAAATTAGGTTAACCATGATTATATAATCTGCGATGGACGTGAATTGGTCGTCCACCAGAGTGTCCGGATTGAAAAAGACATCTAGACTCGCCGGGAAGTAATTTGCAACATAGGGTTGTGCTTCTTCTATGTTTGTTTCTTCATTTTGATAGGGCTGGCGGTTTTAGTTATATAATGCATAGGGTTGTCTCATAACATATGATCGCCCTAGCTATCTTTAAGTATTTAGAACTGACAAAACAGTTTTTAAACTTATATAGTAGCGGACATTATAATGAATATTAAATGCAACGAAAACACAAGTTTCCGTATTTTATTATAAAATCACATGGATGATGATCACGAGGAGTGTTTTTTTTATCGCAATCTCTTTTTGATTAACTAGACACGATAATCAAAAATATACTGCCTCGATATTCTAATGATTTTAATGATGTATAAAAGATTTAGATGCATGACATATACAAGAAAATTATCAAACCGTCCCGGTAATCATTTATTTATTATGTATATATATTATGTCGTTAAAGCCAAACGGGGGCGGATACATGTAGAATAAAAATGATATGATATGAAAATGTTGACAAGCCCGTCTTAACGAACGAAATATGACATTCGAGTGCGGTACGATTACGTGACGACTTCGAAACGCGACATTGGCTAGGCCGACGACCTTGCGATTAAAACTAGGTATTAATTGTACGTTTAGTTTTTCTTATAAGCAAATATTGTTAGACAAGCACACTAACTTAGTGTAGATAAAGGTTTTCGTTCATCCTTGAGTCTAAGTTTAATTAAAGTTTAATCCTGACGATAATTGAGAGCATTTATAAGATTCTTACTTGTCTATCTAATTGCATACTCGATATGTTTTTATCGATTCGTCGGAGTGGAGTTTCTTACTTCCTGCGTGGTCAGGCCAGCCCTTCAATGGTGACTCCCCTGGTATTACAAATGGCACTCGGCAGTACCAGGTAGTTTGTCTGCTAGTTTGCGATTGACTATTTAAAAAAAAAAATGGCATATTTTCTAGCGAATACAATCCCTTCGTCTGTGGCACCAAATGTTGATAACCAAGATTTAAGAATTTTACTAAACAAACTTATCTAGGTGACAAATAAAATCACTGCTACCGTTTTGAACTATTTATTTAATAGCTTTACTCTCAGATAACACAATCCATCTCCTCATCGCATCGTACTTTTATTTCCCGTCAGTTATACGTCGTATTCTTTTAAAGTTTATTTTAACCTATTCTATTGCATTCTTCAAATAAATTAAACATGAAATTTATTAGTTGCACGATTAATTTCTTACACTTTGCTGCAAAAAATCATATCGATTCTGTAATAAATAATATGACTAACATTCTATTCGAAGCCAAGCAGGTTAACTAGATAAGCGTCCGAGTCACAGCATACTGTTAATCTTCGCAAGGATAAATCTACATCCCGACAATTCCAATTTTGTGATTTGTGACGTCACGCGCGAATAATTTGTCAGAACTCTAGCAAGAGAATGATCTACGTCTTCCGATTTTAGGTAGAATCCAATTTTAGGTTACATTCAATCATCTTTTTGTAACAATAAATCAGTAAGGGGGAGCAGTGAAGGATTGGTAAATGTAACTAGTCTAGCCATAAATTCTGTTACTGGCTGTTTACATACATTTAAAAATATATATTAATTTGAATTTCGAACATCAGCTTCTACTATAAAAATAGACTTCTTCCCCGCC
>DWPT01003964.1:0-13766 GCA_018251895.1 Agathymus mariae mariae
AGGTGAACAACGAGTAATATTCTTTTTTTAAAGGATTACCTGTCACAGAAGTCCAGTTGTGGACCCTGCAGTTTGTGTTCAGATTCTCCATAAAAATCAATTAATTTTGTTTATTGGGGTCTTAATCAGGAGACTTACTTCCCACTCTATTCAGTAGATGTCATACATCATATTAACGGGCGCGCACTGCGGGTCACGGTGATGTCACACGATTTCGCCAAACCGTGCAGTTGAATTGGCCTTGACGCGTTAATGCCAAATTGTTCACAATAAACGGTAATATCTCATTCCGCACTGGGCGGCGGCCTGGCCAGGACAATTTTACTGCAATACACGTATCACGTAATACGGACACTTGACAGGTTGATCTTATTAGGACATTATAGGAGAAAGTGCAGCTACAGGTCCTGGCAAAACCAGGACAGGTTCTCGTTTGAAGGGCGCGGCCGTATTCTGATTGTTGGACGTGTGCGACCTGTCTAAATGTGAACAACGCAGAGAATCATGATTCAGGCCGTATTGTCATTTCATTTCGACGTGCCTTCCATTTATGTGTGTAGTGAAATGTCACCACATCTCCTTTGCCGCAATTCATGAAACACCTCATTAATCTAACATAAGTTAGTGTGTGCAAAAATATTATGATGATCATGTTTAACCATATTTATTAAACATTAACAATTTTAAAGGTTATTTAAACCGTGTCGTGTCGTGTTTCCTGATGAGTCTCCTCCTTTAACCAATGACGTTGAATCTGTTTATTGTTCTTAAATATATTTATTCAGTAGGAAACAGAACCACCGTGTAACGGCGTGGGCTGCGATATCCAATGAAGATGAAAGCATAGATCCGCTTCATTTGAGTCCGCGGTATTTGTGTTAGATCGCATCGCATAAAATTGCGTATCTCCTTGTTGCTAAATTAGTTTTAGCAATTTTTTAAACCCACTAATGTAAACCTGATTGATAACGGGCCAACAAATTAACTCGATGAGCATAGTTTAATCGATGCAATAGTTGCCACTAATGGTAAATGGTAATTACGGTGCGACAGAGACGCATAAACCAATATAATATCAATTATTTCTTAATTATAGAGAAAACATTGCGATACTCACAAAACTGTTCACACCATGTGAAATATAGTATAAAAAAAAGGTAAATCGTAATTTAAAAAAAACACGCTTCCCTATGAAGCTTTCGTTTCGTGATTCCGAGCAAACACCAGTATCAGTTGTCGTCGTTGAGCCTTGTCAATATTAAATGCGAAAATGAGATGCAAATTTAATTTATATGTTTTTACAATTCCAAGTTTATCTTGACATCTTTCTTGCAATTTATGCACTGTCAAAATCTCGGTGACAAATGTCAGTGTCGCCGAGCTATGTTTTGACTTATTTTGATATTAGGTTTAAGCTGTTTGATATTACTTTCCGATGAAGCCACGAATACTTGTTTGTGAGCGAAGCCGTGCGTTCTTGCAAGCGGGCCATGATAAAACGATTATCGATTTCAAGTGTCGAGATATCTTCAACCACTCGTTCACATTCCGCATTAAGTACTACCATGCAACTGAAGGCACGCACCGAACGATTCGACGTATCGCTCGGAACGGATCCTTTATATTTAGCACTTTAGCCGTTCGCTGATATTACTCAGCGTCGCGTTTTTACGCGACTCGCGCCGAGGAGTCTAGGTCTCAGATTTTCAGTCACTCCGCCAGAACGATCACAGGCTGTTCTCTAGGTCCTCCACCACTCACGTTCCGCTCGGGTACGGTTCAAATGTTGCATAACGTTCGGGTCGTGTACGTGGAGCGATCCGTCGAGAGGACGTGGTACGACTGGCGACTTTCAGGTGATTTTTTTTTGTCTCTCGCCCGAGTTTTTGTGATCTGTGAACGTGGCCTGCGATTCAGTGATTTTTGTACGCCGTGGGCGAGCCGTGTAATTGTTTTGTTGCTGTATCATCCCGGGTCTGCGTTAAAACACTCCGGTCGTGTAGTACGCATGCGAAAGTTTACAGATTTTGGCAGGCGCCGCGCGCCGTACGTAGCTAAAGGATTTGCAGGTTGCCTGTTTGATCGTTAGTTAATAGCTAAACACCAAACGCTATCTCGACCAGCCGAGTCTGACGTTTATTAAGAAACTGTCTTTTCATATTGCGATGAGATTGCGCAAAAGGCCAATAGATGTTTCGTTCCGGATAACTTTTAAATTCGAATTGATTTATTTAAAAGACTGAATTAGGTTTAGATACCTCGTATATCATCGATATTGATGTTATAAGAATTAAAGAGTTCATAATTATGACTCGGTGCATTAGTAGTAACAATACATTCTTAATTAGTTTTTAATTAAATAATGTCTCTTTCGAAATCATGTTTCGGATTTGTATTAAGATTTGTTTTTTTTTTATACATGGAAATATTGAGGGCTTTATGTACCTTCAAGTGCACGGACCCGCTCAGCAATCTTAGTAATGCCAACTGGACGGACGCTCGTAGCTTAACTCGACCAAATATATTATTTGAAATTTAACCAACCGATTAAGAATAAAATACGTCATATTAATAAAATTATATTATTATGTTTCGTGTATTACACGGTAAACTGGTCGGAACAAAAACGTTCTGCATGTAATTTGTAGCGGGAATCAGATGTTAAATTATTGTGTATGTATCTACATCGTACACGAATGAAACTTAGCGGTCCCAACAAAGGTCAAGTGATGAACATGGCCTAGAGCGTAAACCGCCGCCGACGCCGGCGTGGTCACACACACAGAACAGTTTACTTACACGTGTACTATTCCACGGCCCCGTGCAGATGTACACTTTAACCCAGACCCCGCGTGCCCAATAGAAAATATTTATTACCCACGCAGTTCACCTACAGTATCAGGCATTTAAGAACTTACTTGCCACATACATCTCCCGTCTACCGAGAATCGGATAGTTTGCAGGGTTTTATAAGTTCTGTCTAATTAGTTATCTCTCCGACAGAGGAATCCAAGAATGCAGCCCGCATCTTCACGGAGCAGTCGTCGAACCTGCTGGAGCGGCTGGAGGTACTGGAGCGGCAGCTGCACGAGCGCATCGCGAGCCACATCCCACGCGACCTGGACTCGCTGGAGCACCTGGTTTTGCAGCACAAGGACTGGGAGAACAGCGTGCACGCTCTCTCGGATCACGTCGATGAGGTGCAGGCCACCTTCAGGGGTGAGTCGCTCCCGTTTCTTAGACTAATAAGATAAAGCTGACGAGACGAAGAGAGAGAGAGAGAGTTCTTGACGGTTCACGCATATACGATAGGTCTCGAGTGAAAAATATGTCCAGGGAGGTACTCAAGTTGGACATGTTGTCTGATGGGAGGTCTACTAGAGAACTGCAATTTCTTTATCAAACAAAATGTGTGTATGATAGTGTGAATTGGCATCGATATACCATCATCGGTCAGTCAGCGCGTGCAACCACAGAGTGACGTCCTGCTCGCCTCCGACCGCAACCATCCTTACTGGTGCGTCGTAACATGATTACGTTCTGCTCACGGTCAAGCCGTGTACTGTGTGGATTTCGACAGTTATACTCAATTTTTTTTATATAACAATAAAATGCCAAAACATGAGGCCAGAGTCTAATCAACGTACGTACCAAGCTTTCAAACCCACATATGCCCGCTTCTTCCGCTATAAAATAACCTTACGAAATTTGAAATATTGAACATGCTCAAGTAATTAATGACTGAGAGGTTATTAATATTAGGAGAGAATAATTCTTAAAACTTTCAATATGAGTAGTTCAAAACTTGACATTTTTTACATTGCCTGACGGGCCGACGTTGGCTGTCGGTGGTCGTCGAAGGAGTCGTTACGTTTTAACTAGAGGTTCAACCTTCACCGGTACGTCTGTCCACAGGCATCGCGCTCAAGACCCCGGCGATGAAGAAGAACCTCGACAAGGTGATGGGCAAATGGAACGACATGCAGTCCAAGAGTCAGCTGTTCGTGGAAAGGTAACCTCACCGACCATCTCGCGACTCTCTGACCCTTATCGTTATAATAAAATATATACGGTGTCACATCGGTACAAACAATAGTATGTGTTCTGGTGTCGACTCGGTGCGGCTCGAATACATCTACGTGTCCATTCGAGTCGCTACTCGCAACACCCAGCCTTATACGACCATGTATTTGGGAAGAAACCTATTGAAATAGGTACAACTATTCATTGATAATATCATTTGAAATGTTATGTATAAATATTTTGATATAACATATTTTTTTAATGTCCTATTCACATTGTCATTGATATTCATGTCAATTCACCTTTCAATCTAAAAAGTCGAATGGTGTTGTTATTTGAATACCGTTAGTTATATTATACATTGAACGTGTCACCGCGTCCGCAGGCTGAAGTTCGTGGAGACCGTGGTGAACAGCATGGAGGAGAACAACCAAACGATCTCCGAGTTCGAGGTGAAGCTGGCGCAGTTCGGCGACCTGCCCGACGACCTCGAGCTGCTCAAAGATGTAACTAGTTGTATTTTTTTGAAGCTACTCTACTTTTTAGTACCGATAGTTGACAAACATACAGACGAGCCGTAATGGCAACCGAAATGCGGTAAGAAATTTTGAATCGAGTAAAGAGACGTACCACCGACCACGAGTAGCGTCGAGATTAATTTGAACGGTACGGAACCCGGCGGCTTCCAACACTACCGACCATCGCCTCGTCCGTTATCCAACAGGGTGCATCCTGCACTACGAGAACGCGACGTTGGTTTAAAATCAAGGGTGGGTGGGTGTTCTAGTGTGCCGAGGATGTCGCGCATGAACAGTATGTTAGGGGTCGATATTTTACAGTAGGTTCTCCAACAAACAGTAATGTTTCAATTATTGTCGAGTTGCAAGTTTGAAAATTCAATTATCATTAAAATTGTACAACAAAGCTAATGTGGCCACGTGAGGTGCGCCTCTGTTTGTAGTTTGTAATATGTATAATAACGTAAAACGTAGTTTGTAAATACGATTTTTAAGTTCTCCAGGAATGATCGTAGTACTCATCCATCTGAATTACCAATTTGAAATAATTCCCCCAGATGCACGAAGACCTGCTCCGTATGCAAGTAGCGGTGAGCAAGCAGCAGATCCAGGTGGACCAGATGAACGACGACGCAGAGAACTGCAGGCGCCTGGTGGAATCCTCACGCGCCGCTCTGCCGCACACATCCCTGCCCAGAGCCGGGAAACACATAGATCTGGAGAGATTGGACAAGGAAGTTACCCAGCTGAACAACCGTTGGAATAATGTCTGCAGTCAGCTGGCCGAGAGGTCAGTCTCTTCCGATGTTCCTAGGACCTGAGAGTCCATCTTTGAAGTCATCCAGCTTAAGACATTGCTAATCATAAACTAGATGAGACTCCACTTAGATACTGCACCTTTAGAACATTAAATAATGCAGATGTGGTTTGATTCTTTCGAAAGTCACGATCCAACTGTATCATCATTGCGGTTAGCTTCAGGCCGCTACGACTGGTACAGCGAGAGGAGCACTGGCTAGAAGTTATTGACACCCGACAAACACACATGTACTGGTCGTCCAGTTGAACGATCGTTGCCATATACATATTTTTAGCATTGATGAAATAGAAAAAGTCTTGTATAGGTTATTTAGCTCGGAACTGTTATTAATGAAAAATTAGTTTGTTTAATAGAAACATACAAAAGAAATCAAAACGGTCACTTACGTACTTCAAAGATATTTTAACAATATGGAGAACGGTCCTGGAGAGCTGCGCCCTCGAAACTACTCCTCGGCGACTGTGGACGATGTCAACTAATTAAAGACTGTGTCACCAGACTACGCAGCTGCGAAGCCGCGTACCAGCTGCTGCGCAACTACAACGCGGGACTAGAGAAGGAGGCCGAGTGGATCGAGGGCGCGTACACCAAGCTGCAGGCGCAGCCGCCGCTCGACGTCAGGCCCAAGGAGCACTTCGAGCCCACCAGGGTAAGACTTGCACGAGTCCACTGCGTGCAAACAATAGGGAGCAGTCGATATATTGTTACATGTCTTCAGCGAACGACGACCGGTGTTCGATCATCGTTATTATTGAAGGTGTTAGTATATGGTCGAAGTGTATTTTACTCGATCTCACAGACTGTATTTGCCTTAACATTACGTGGGCTGCGAACTTGCACATAACACATTAAATAAAAAAAGAGTAGGATTAGCTGTTCAGCGTACGGTATGTCGTAATGCCGGCCGTCAGCCCGTGCCCGCGTACGCACATCGCACGCGCTCAACTAAAGGAAGCCGTTCGTTGCGTGCCGTGTACTCACCTGTACGATCACTTCGAGGTACGTTCTGTACGACGTCGTCTTTCTTGTCGTTTAGAGACCTGAACCAACGAATAATTGATATTTTTATTTGTTGTCCGTCAATTTGAGAAGGTTTGACGTTTATTTTTAAAATAAAAAGCATGTTACGTAGTGTCTAATAACTGGTCACGGTCAGGTTATCGTGAGTTGCACTGAACAATTACTTAAGCGAACCATGCATGTTAATTAGTCATCCAATTCGACATGTTACGGGCAAAATTGTTGGTATAGAGGCACACTGGAAAGGTAAACCATAAAAAATCATGCATCTAATCACACATCGATTGCATAATTTATTTAAATTTAATAATAAATTATATATTTTTTTTATAAAGGTGCCCGTTCATATCTCTGAACCGTATTAATAAACCGGTCCGATAACTGCACAAGGTAGACAAACGTCTGCACATGTAACTAACGTCGGGGACGTGTTGTGGTCACGTTACAGAACCTCCTGACCAGCGTGGTGGAGAGAACGCCCAAGATCGAGAAAGTGAACGTGGACGGCGGCAGGTTCATACGGGAGGCGAAGGTAACTATCGTTGAGAGGAACAAACTGTCCACATTGTATTTTAACTGTGGCGTTTTATGGAAGTTCTTAGGTCAGCTGGGTGCGGCATCTGTCAATAAATATATGTTGTGATTTTAGGTGGTTAAATTTGATCGGTTTATACTTGACCAATTCTCAATTTTAAACCGTTAAAATACAACAGTAAGTGTAAGCAACGTGAGCATCTCATTTGTTTTTGAAACACTTCCATAGAACGCCAGTGCGTTCGTATGTCGTTACTTGAAAGGCAGGACTGTATCTGTTGAACGGTTATGTGAGGTGACGTTAGGTCGGTCCGGCGTGTTCGCCGCCTTGTCCGTCTGTCGCTGTGCGGTGTCTCTGCCGGCGGCGCTGCGTGTCGTCGTCCCTCCTCTCTGTCCGCTCTCGCTGTCGGTGCCACGCCATGTCTCTCGCACGTATGACGGCTTACGCGCACCATGCTTGAACGCTTTTGCAATATTGATACACCGCTTGACGCTACTCTCTTCGACCTACTGAGTTGCCAAAAAGTAGATTTAAGCAGTATTATAAATAATCTTGTTATTAAAATTATCAGACGATACCGGTGACCACTGTAAGAATTTAGTCTTTATGCCTTAAATCTACTTAGGTGCTAATCCCGCCGTTAACACATTTGAAGCTTCACTAAATAAATCTGCTTTCGAACTACTAACACTAACAAAACCTTTGAGAGCGGGAAGTTTGCGTGATTGAATCCATTACGATACACTTGTACCGGCAATGTATGGCTGTCGATACACTGTGACTAAACACGCGGCGCGTCGCCGTGCCGTGACGACACTCCGCGGTCTGTCGACACTTTTACATATCACTTATATTGCTTTGTTTTCTTTCTGTTTCATTATCATAAAAACTTATTTATCACAAAATGTCTATATAAAATCTATATTTTAATTTTACTTCAACATTTCATTTGGAAACGAATACAAACTACATGAAAGTTGACTTAACGCGTAGTCTATGTTAAACGTTAGCTTTGCATGCATCGTCTGCTCCTCGATGTTGCCAGTGTGCAGTGCGTGTGACGGTGTTTTCTCTTCTTGCATCTTGTTTGTTAAACGCGACGATCTGCTTCGGGTGAATGCACGAACTTTCGGGTTCCCCGCACGAAGCATTTGGGTGTTGCACGCTTGAAATTTTTTTCCTTTTTATGGGTATTCCAGCATGGTAGTTTCTATGCCCTGGGTTGCCTAAAGCTGGACTCAGTTACAGTACTTAGAAAATATTAAATTAGCCGTTGTTCTCTTGGTATTGAGTAAACAGGTGCCTAGAGTGAAAGGTGGTCGGCCGGTTCCTACGAATGATGATTTTAATGGTCGTGACGAAGTTCCTAATGTTAACTAAACATAGTTAGTTAACGAACATAGATATTCGAGGTTAAGTGTGAAAGGACTGTTTTGTGAGGTATAATATATTAATCACCATTATTCGATTCGCTTCACTTACATACGGGTTGGCTGTTTTTGATCTAAGGCAAAAATTTGCCGAAATGTAGATAATAATATATATTTTGCCCACACGTTTATTATTTGAAAAAATATCAAACAGTTAATAGTGTGAGGGGATAATCAATATTGGAAGTTTTTAAAATTGTAACGTCAGAATCAGTCACCCGTAACTAACCGAGCCGAGCCGAGGCAAGCTAACCGCGGCCGCGCTAACAACCTAGATCCACTCGTCGCGCTGCCAGCGGTATGCCGAGTGGCTGTGCGAGGAGGTGCACCCCTCGCTGGACGTTCGCCGGCTGCGCTCGGAGCGGTCGGAGCCCGGCGCGGAGGCCGTGGCTCGCCAACTGGACCAGCTCAACGCCGACCACCAGCGGCTGCTCGACCTGCTGTACGAGCGGCTCAGGAGGATAGCGGCCGCCAACCCCTCGGACATCGTTACACTGGTGAGTTATATATGCTTTGATGAATAGCGTTTTACACAAGTATTTCTCTAATACGATCATTATTCTTATAGTTCAAAAAAATGACAAACGTGTATGCAACCAACGGATTTATTCGTTCGTTGGTTTCGTGCGGCGACACGTGGGCGCCACGCTCCGTGTTGCACGAGCGCTGACGTAGTTAACGTAGCGTTCAAAACTCCTTAATCGTACAAGTAACTGATGTTGTACCACCTGCTTTATTATCAGTTTGGTTTATGAAGCGTAAAGCTTAATCGATTTCACCTTGAAAATTCTCTAAATTATTATAACCTCACTTTAACAACAAATTATACGTTCCGACAACCCTTGCGTGGCTCTGGCCAATAAACATGGCGGCGCGTTTGATTACGTAGTACGGCTCCTATATAACATAACAACAAACCTATGCCGCAATGCTAGTATACAAACGAAAATAACATAAATACACACCGAGTTTATTCACTAGTACCGCAGGGATTCAATTGTGTTTGATGATTCAATATTATGTTTTAGATTTTTCATGCAAACTGGTAGACGAAAGTGAACCGTTCAATCCTTGATTACACATTTAAAACTAACCTGACCGTTAACGTTCAATTATTTAGTCGTGTCATCCGATCATCAATATTGTTGAAACACAATAATTATCGTTTCAAATTTTATACTAAACTAATGATTCACCTTTCATTTTTTTGGGAAAATTTGTTTTGTACTTTCACCAATAACAATCAACACCTTATTGTTATTAATTTTCGTTTTTGAGATTATCGCATTGAGACAAGAAGACAGAGATATTTTTTACTATTTAATCTCTGTCGATCCGGAATAATGAATGGCACAATATTTTTGCAAATAGGTGCCGCGGTTCCGGATCTTACCCTCCACATAAACTCGCTTTCTCTTTCTCTCTGTAAATTTTCACTCTCTGTTTTATATCAATATAGATATAAAGCGTATTGTGTTCAAAAACTATTCTATTTCATTTTAATTTAAAGTTTTATTTTCTTAAAGTACAAAATATTTTTTCGACACTGCCAAAACCTACGGACTCCGGGACATGATATTATTAAAAAATATATATATCCGTAATATTTGTTGTCAAAGTAATATTGATTCCGATTTTAAATTTTGAAGCATTCATTATTTAAAAACATATATAATCCATTACAGACGGCCGCGCCAACCGCTGAATTTTTAACCAATTTCAAAAGAGGAGGAGACTGACGGGCGCGTGTATTTATTTTATATGTATGTCCTGCAATAACTCGGTTGATTATGAACCGACTTTGATTATTCTTTTATAAGTGTATAAGGCATGGCTCGGAGTTAGTCTCTTTGATGTAAGGTGGGGATCTGATGAGTTCTGAAGACAAGGAGACGCCGCAGTAAAGTTATTTTAATTATGACCCGGATGATAATGTATCGTCATACCAAATTTCATTAAAATCTGTCCATCCGTTTTAACGTTATTGAGTAACACACAATCAAACGGAACTGCCGTTGCCTAATGTTGAATTTATAAAATAAACACAATTTTATAATTTAACATGTAAATGTCGGCAGCGTACCTTTTATACTTCCATGTAAGCATCAATCGGCAAGTTCATACAGAAGGTCCACACAAGGAGTATCTTGATTGTTGGTTTGTTAATATTGCTTACTGATTAAATTTTTCGGTATTTCGAACTTTGTTTTCCTCACCGTGCTAGTGTTGGCGTGATGTCACCGGTATGATGTCATCGCACCGACAAGGCCGCGAGGGCAGCCGGCCGGGGCGCGGGGCGTGGGGTGCGGGGGACGAGGGGATTTGAATAACAAATTAGCGAGTTAGGTCTTATTTACGTTATTTTATGAAGATTTAATAGCGATTTTAAAGGTACATTTTTATAGGTTGACGATCAATAGATGCGGTTATATCTCACCGTGAGAGACTGTACGTTATACATTTGTCATTGCTCGTAACGCGGTATGTTATTAACAGTTGTGGTGATACGAAAGTTGTAGAAAATTTATTATTTATAAAATACGGGAGGTGTTTACTTCGGCGTGCTTCAATTAATATACCAATACATATAAATACACTATACAGCTCTATGTATTGTATATTGTATGTAGATTAATTGGTGCTCTCGTGCACCTGTCATGCGGGTAATATGTCGCGTATAGGCGATACCGTTTGCATTTAAATTTTGTGGTGATTCAGAATTAAATAAAATTTAGAAGCTGAATATTTGAATATTTGAATGGCAAAAATGAAAAAAAAACCCTCATCGAATTTTACTTTCTATTTAGTTAATTCGATTAATTATTAAAAGGGAAGTTGCGACGTTGAGGTGCTGTTGCTTCATTTTTCCTTGTGTAATACATAAAGCTGCAAAGGCATCCCAGCGTGTTCCCGTGTCGCAGACACACAATTGACACTTCAAAAATATTTCCGATACCAAATATGTAGTGTTTACGTATAATGTCATTACTGTACATACATACAAACCTTATTATTATTACATATAAACCTTATCTTATTTCAAGTGAATTAGTTACAATCGCAATGAATAAATGAAGTACGAAGTATCGTCTCGTCCCTGCCGCCAGTGTAGGCCAGGGCGGGCGGGTGGCGGTATTACACACGCCACACGCGATATGACGCCATGGCGCCTTCTCGCCTTTTACCGATTCATGAATCTTTAATGACACGATGTACCTTTGAAGTAACAAAAGGTCGTAACTGCATCATACATAAATTTATCGAGAATTCTGTTCGCCAAAATTTTATTTAACTTTAACTTGAGTACCTACACTAAATTATTAGCAAACTTGCAATTCTCGTTGCCCCGTACTGTGTACTGTGTAGACACTTGAGATGGTCAACAGTGCCCCTCAGACTGCACGGTTCTGCAGACGTGAAGTGTCCCGCGTCCTGTCCTGACTCGACGATAGCTTAAACTGTTTAAAGAAGCAATGACAAAGCCACTTACGTGGCACTAAATATAGTTATCATAATAATATTATATTGTAATAACACGTCTCAACCTACTATTTAATACAAAGCCTTGCTGTGAAAAATTCAACATAAGCGGATTAAAAGCAAGAACACAGATTGCAGGTTACTTTGTAGGTGTACCGTAAGTAGGCTGATTGTTTTCAGAAGGTGGTTTTGAAATACATTTCGTAATACCATACTCAAACAACCAGCTCCGTTGAGAGTGTAGATAAGCGTTACCCGTCAAAGGTACTAGTTTTACTGCTGATATTAAAACGATAAACAACGACAACATCTCGCCGCACTGAGGTAAATTCGTAAATTACAACTCGCCCGCGTCCACAGTTGCTACATTCGGTTCGTAAAATGTATGTTGGGGTGCACGGAATATTACAAATGAGGAATTTAATGTTCTCAGATACGACTTGAAGTGTGATCAGAACTGTTGTCTTAATAGTTTTAGTTGCAGCAATGTGCGTGGTTTTCAGTGGAGTCTGAACTCCAGATTGTCAATAAGAATCTGAAGAAAAAAGTATATTTGTGAAATAAATAAAATAATGCGTCGGAAGGTACACAGTATAAATGTTATAATTGCTTGACTATTCTTTCGAATGTAACACAAGGTTACTTATGAACATACATGAAACATTCGAATTCAGTGGCAGTATTGTTGTCTTGTCGCCGACAGAATGTAAAATCCAATTTAGTCACCGAACCACATTGAAGTCAACGCGGCGTTATAAGTGACTCCGATGTTGTTATTCAAAATTCTGTTTGGTTTTGGGACGCAATGAAAACGTATATAAGCTTAATAAGTTGTAAAAATATTTTGTTCTAATTTGGGATGACGCGGACCTGGAACAGTAAATTTACACTATATGAATGTTAAGTGTTCTGTATGTACATATTACTTTTTGTTGTAACGACAAAATGTTGAACTTTTTAAGGCGAACACAGTGTTCACTAATTATTTTATAGTAATTTAAATAGTGTGCGGCTTTTATTTGTGACGGCCCAATCTTATACTGACACACGACAACATTTAATATTCCGCAAAGACGTGGAACTGCGGAATCGGCACTGAACAGTGTTCTACGGAACGATACTCGAAAGGATCAAATTCGTCACACCTTCACCTTCTGTTACTTCTATTATTCTGCCTTCTATTATTTAGCGGTACGTTGTAATTGGACTCTCGTAAAAGTTCAGGACAGTCTACGTGACTCCTAAGTCTGTACAAAAATATTACATCTAATTGTTTGAAACGATTTTCGAGCGTATGCATGTGCAAAACCTTAAACAATCTTCGGTACTTACAAAAAAATCTATCACAAATTGTGGTGTAACGGACGGTTGTCGCGTTCCTCTTGTGCGGTGAGACGGCCGTCTAAATACAATTATAAAGCTGGAAATGAGGAACATTTATTACGCACCCACGCACTGCTCGTACAAGGTAGAAGTGGGTGGGCGCTCGCTGCCTGTACGGCCGATTGGGTCATGTCTCGATTGTTTGGGGTATACCGCATCACAGTATTACCATTTTAAATTGCTACTGCGATTTAATCTAAGTTACCATCGATTAGGTCACGCGTTTGTTTTTTTTGTTAGTACGCCGCACTGACTCGCCTGTGACTGTGTTTTGTCTTGGTCTTAATATTATAAGCTGAAGTCATTTTTTTGCAATAAGTGGGGGACTCCCCGGGGTGAGACGCAATTTCTCGCACGACAGACGTCTGTAGAAGGGGATGGTTACCAAGCAGCCGGTGCTAATCTGAATGTTTCCGTAATTTTACAGTTTATTCCCACAATTTAATTTGTAGTACGATCCACAGAACATTGCGTACCTTTCTCGCCTTATTTTGTTTATTGTATTAGTATATTTTGTATTTACTTTTCATATCTGGATTCTCATTCAATTTGATTTT
>DWPT01003965.1:0-13766 GCA_018251895.1 Agathymus mariae mariae
ATGTTGAACGCACTAACTTATAATAGCCTATTCACTCTCCTCTTGAAGACTCCCACATCGTAAGTAGCCGGGAACACAGACGCGGGCAAGTTATTTCAGTCCTCTGCAGTGTGGATAATGAATGAAGACGTAAATCGCGTCGTCCGTGCAGGTGGTACGTTCACTGCCTAAGGATGAATACCCGCCGTACGCCGAGTTATTCGACGGAGAAACGGCGATGGGGGAATTATTTCGAACAATTCCTGCGCACACTCCAAAATACATCCTATAGAAGACCGAAAGGCTGGCAACCCTGCGCCTGTGCTCAAGGCTTTGCACATTGGTTCCGACCAAATCTGGGTCACCAATGATCCTTTTTACACGCCTTTCCATCGAGCCCAATGCTGATAAATGACATTTGGCAGCACCAACCCAAATGTAACAACAGTACTCCACACACGGTCGAACTTGAGCCTCGTACAGGGTTAAAAGATTCGGTGTGAAGTACCGCCGCAACTTCGCGAGAACCCCAAGTTTCCTTGCAGCTGCTTTAGCCTTGGACTCGATAAACCGACTAAAGTTGAGGTTCGCAGAAACTTCGACTCCCAACAATTAAAGACGATCAGTGCATTTTAAGGATACATTCTGAAAAGTAGAAGCCAAGGTGAACGGGCTCCTCTTGGCGCTGAACAAACATGTCTGTGTTTTGGTGCGTTGTATTTCACAAGATTGGCATCACCACATTCGGACACTGTCCGAAGTGTGAAACTCATACGTTCCACCATGGCCTCTCTTTCGGACTGTATTTCTTCTGTACTGGTTTCGGAAGGTATCTTTTCACTACTGTGCTGTCATCTGCATGCCCATAGATACCAGGCTTGACCAGATCTTTGATGTGCAACAGAAAAAGAATAGCGGACAGAACAGGCACCGGAGGAACTTCAGCGTTGGTAGCCATCAATTGCGACGAACAACCAACGACGACAACTCGGAGAAACCGTTCGCTCAGAAAGTCCTTTATCCAGACGATAGGCCAGAGGATATACCATACCTGGAAGCTTGCTTAATAACGTTCATAAATTTCTGTTAGGTTATCTCTTCGCTTCAATACCGTTTTGTTTTTACAACCCTCTATGCAGCCCAACTTGTACTTATTTTGGCTAATCAATGCAAAATGTCATCGGTATTTATAACTTCGTCTGTTCGTATTACATGTTATATTTAGGTATGTACGTTGCTAATATACCATGGCAGGCGTTACAAGGGCCGCTTCTCCCTATTCGACGCCTTTACGACGTAAACAAGAGCTTGGGTTGTGGTTCTCAAAGTTTCGGTGTTATTAAATTTTTATGGGTTTAGTGGAGATATAATTACAAACCCTTTAATTTAAAATTATTGAAACAATAAGCTTAAATTGTTTTTAGGTCTGGCGTATGTTCGGTGTGAAAATTTCTAATAAAATTAGTAATCTAACGTACAGAAGTGAATAATACATGCTAAATAAAGTCAATATAAAAATGAAATATTGTTTTAGGTTAGGATATATATCCTTTTCTATCAGGTGAAATTACATTAGAGAAAAAAAAATATTTTGAGTTTATTATTTTTCTATAATGATACTAATGTTTTTGATAGATAAAACAATTAACAATGGAATGACAATTGCTTTTTTGGTTAGTCGTTTTTTAAGTAAGTACTCATTGTAAAACCTGTTCTAGTGATACTTAAAGAGTATTTAAGTATATATCCTACTTGCATTGCAGATGTAGATAATGTTCTAGAGATTTCCTCTTCATTATTGGTATGCCATTTCAATTTTAACATCACTGTCAGATAAGGGTAAAAGCGGGGATGTTAGGGACAAATCGCCGTCGCCCGCGGCCAGGCACGCAGAGCCATTTGCAAGACGCACCCTTCTAATCCCCTATCTCCCCACACCCCCTCATTACATAGAAGGATAGTTAAAATTGCTTCAGTCCTCCCAAATTGCAAGGTTTTATATCTTCAATAAAAGGAACGGAAGCTGTTTGCGTTCGATACGCTTGTTTGAAACGAATGCAAATTCACATTTTATGCTTGCCATGGAAATTGCGATGCGAATAAAAACAACAGTGAAATTTGGTACCTACCTGATCTGCATGCCATGCTTCGGTACTCCTAAATACGTCCCATTGTTAAGGGCCATTACATTAACATTTTATCCTATTTTACTTCTTTTGCGCTTTATTGTGTTATTTAATAATTTATCGATTTGTATATTAAAAGATTTAATAAAAAAGTTTACTTTTGTAAGGTTTCCTAGTAACTTTCGTTTTTGTTCGTCATTTAGTTGTCGACAACACTGTTGGTGGTATATTTCTCTATTAGCTATTATAATTTATGTGCACCAAGCATGATGGAATGATGAGCTCATTTCGCTAAAGATTGCATTCAGAACAGGAAAAACAATTCTACAGCATGGAATATTTATGGGAAAGCAGGGGAAGGATATGTCTTCTCGTATTCAGTGGCCATTGCGACCCATGAGCATGAGATAAGATTCTTAAACTTTAGTACTTTAAACTGCATTGTAAAAAGTGTCACGAACTCAAACCGCTGGATACTGGCACCAAAGCTTCGTCCGTGGTTAAGCAAGATGCACCACGATCAGGGAAGTATGGAATTTATGGATGAACTATGTAAGTGAAAAGTGTGCTTCAAGTCGTAAGTATATCCTTTAAAAGATTTACTCGTAAGTTCTGTAACAATCAACAAACATACATAAAAAGTTTTAATCGGAACATTTTATTAAAGTACTTCACAAATATACCTACCTACTAAAAGAGACCATTTAATTTTGTCAAAAGATATATCTTTCACGTGGAAAGGTCCCTGTAGGACGAAGACCGCAATCATCCACACACAGCCCTACAGATATACCCTTTGCCAACCCGGATTATATGCAGGGAAGATAGTTAAAGCCTACCCTGAATAAATTTCGCTCGTCAATAAAAAGGGCTTTGTCCCTTAGAATAAAGGGATGTTTTTGTTATCTTGAGGATTGGCTAATTTGACAATAACAAAAGGGCTTCCGTTTTGGGAATTGCGTACGGCGATGATAATCAACATTTTTTAGAAAGTGTGAGGCGAGTTTCGCAATTTGCCGAGGGACGGACAAAGGTCTGACAAATATGGCGCAACGAAGCCGCTCTTGATCGTCTGATGCTGGATAAATTAGACTTTGTTTGTTTTGATAATAATACAATGTGCATTACGAATACTGTTTATTGTACACGGAGAATTAAACGAAAAGGCATCAGAAAATATTTTATACATTCAATTAACTCATACAGTGTTGTTGTAGGTACATAATATTGTCTATTACCCGAGACGATTATATGATTATTAAATTATAGATGAGTATATACAGAATATATAGTATATATATTTGTAAGCATATAAAAATAATGTAACCGGAGAGAAAACATCGTTTTATTGCATCATTAATCAATCTTTAGAACGAGGAGAAGAAAGCCAAAAACTAGTCAGGTAAGTTTTATAAATTTAGTGGCACAGAAAAGTAATACTTTAATGTGAAAACACATTAATAACATAAAGCATCAAAGCATACAACATTATAGAGCTAAGTAAAAATCTAAGGTAAATAATATAATACGGAGGAATTACAGAATCTCTTCAAAGCTTATTACACTAAACTAATTATAAAGGTATATATTGTGGAAATAACAATTTGAAAATAAAAACTATAGTTCTATAATTCAAGTTGACCTTAAAAATAAAAAACACCTTAAAAATCGGCTCTCTTCAACTTCACGCAATTTGCCGTTGAAGGACAAAATTGACGGGTCCAAATGAAAAGAAGCTCAACACTTAGGGTCGAGTGTTATAGGTTCGAATGGACACAGAGGGGCGCCTTCCGTGGACACTGCACTCCGGCTGCATTTGCACTCTGACACCGTAGACCAAAAATGAAAATAGGGAGTGTATCTGATTTTTTTCTAAACACTGGTCAGGTTTTTGATTAGGCTGTAAATGTGCAAATAGTTACTTGTATAATATTAATTACATGTTATTGTGCATATTAAACATAGTTTAAAAACAAACAAGTTTTTGTAGAAATATGAACTCAAGTGAAGAAATTAATAAATAATATTCTAGCTACATCTGTTAAGTATCAAGTCTGTCGGCTTTTAAATATTCAGGCGATTTTTTGTGTGAGTAAACTCAGTGAATTTTAGGTGGTGCGGCGATGAGTGAGTGTAGTATGTGAGTTGTCTCGGCTATTCATCATCAGGTCATCATGTATAAAAAATCTATTAATGGTTATGTCAAAGTTCCTGTATTACTGAAATCGCATCCATTTTGCCGTATACAAAACCAAGCTTTTGCAAAATTAAATTATCTGCGATCTAACTAAATAAGAAGCTGAATTAATTAAGTAGATAAGCAGATGTTTTGATAATTTTTATGGGATACATTTATCACTTATTGTTTTCAGAGTTTGTCGCAATCTTTTTTTCATATTTAAACAATAGGAGTAGAAAATGATTAAGCTTTAGAATAGCACTTTTACTACGCAACAGAATAACTAATGTTTATTTTTTCTATTTTGTATTATGTATTAAATTTAATAGTTTAGCTTTTTCTTATGGTACGATTCCGAAACCTTGTACATTTTAAATTTGATGTATTCGTAGTGAGGTAGCTATAAGACATATTAATTAATATCTGCCTACGTCCCATCGCGACACTTGAGGGGGGTCGGCCACTCGTGCACCTGACATCTTCGATAACCCTCACCTTCTGACGCGCCCTAACTTGTTGACAACTCTGTTTTGGGATCATATTATGCGTTATTATTGTTTGTTAAAGAAAATATATGTAGATATAACAATGGTCAAGTTTAAGTTGCGAATATAAGAAGGTTAGGAGATCTCGTGTCAAGCGGAGTGATACGACTGAGCTAAGCAATTCCAGGTTCCGTTGCCAGTTGGGTGGATGAGGCTCGTGGCAATATTTTTCAGCACTTTCGTCTTTCGAAAGCCACGTAAAATTGTCCGTTGTAGTTATTATATATGAGCCATGTAGGAGGCCTTCAAGCAGAATAAAAACTTCCAAACAAAGTGTTCGCTCAAAGTAGTGGAATACGCCTAGGTATTCCATATTACCATGAGAGATCCGTACCCTGCAATGGTTAGGAGCTAATCTAATACAGATCTTGCTTTATCTAAAATTAGAGTTACTCTATATGTATGTGGAGTACGTCTTTGTCGATGGAAATATATTAATTAATGAGTCCCGCTCTTCCTTTATATATTCTCTTTTGATTCAAACATTTACATATCAATTCTCCTAATTCGTCCCATTCACCTCCGAGTACGGTACGCAGTTCAAAGGACTGTGAGCGATTGGCTTAAATAAATAAAGTTTTTGTACAATCCGGAGATAAAACATCAAACAGCCGACCCGTTTCCCAAATCGCTGTACATCGCTACATTTGACTAGATTAACGACGGTACCCATAAGGGTACCCACGACGGTACCTTTACCGACGTTTTTTCGGTAAATCGATTTGAAACCTAAGCTGCTTTGTTATTATCGACGTATTTGTTCTGTCGTATCAATAAATGAACTTATTTTACCAATAAATGAAATAACACTCTCTAACACTAACAATGACACTCTCTCTGTCAAAATAATCGTCAAAATTGGGCAGTAAATAGTTGTAATTGTGACATCTATTTATGATATAGTTTTTTTTTTATAATTATTGTCTGTAAATTCAACTAAAACACTACTGGATCGATTTAAAAAAAATCAGGGGTCATGGTAAATTCTTTAACCTAAAATATCGACTATGCTCTACTTCAGTACCTTAACGAGTTATGAAGGTCTGGAATTGTCACGTCCTGTTGTTAAGTAGGTGTATATGACCTTATACAATGAGAAAGTTAATTTGGGAATACACTCAAATGTAGAGCACTATAAGATGAATCGTTATTATAAAACTTTATGTAATTATATAAATATCGAAACTTGATGTACCTGATGAGCAGTTTGTGCTTATAATTACATGAAATTTGTTTTAACTAAGAATGTTAGTTGGTTTTCACAAACGGTGTTAAACTTACATCTAGATTAGTGCTAGATTAATTTTGTTTCTTTCCAATTGTACTTTTAAATAATTAACGACAATATTGCTGCATATTGTTTTTTTTTTAACAATAATTATGTGATTTCGTACCAACAATGTTTTTCTCTCGCAGAGCTACCTTCACTCGTAATTATCCCTAAAACTGGGACGAGTTAAATCTTGTCTGTTTTTCGAGCTATTTTTCTCAAGGGCCCCTCATTCGGGGTGAGTTATCGCAGGGGTGAAATGATGAAGGGCGGATGGACGGGGTGGGGATGCCCTAATTTTTGATACCTGCAAAGTTCAGGAACAATTGTTTTTGTACAGTGAAATCTAAAAAATATACTGTTAGACTTGTTCTTCATTTATTTAGAAATTTTGGTTCCAAGTTACTTGTTATTCTATTTGATGTTGATCAAGTGTTGCTTTTAAAAATAAAGAATGAACATAAGACTTCCAAATGTCTGATAACATTTTGGGTATAGTAATTAATTCTGTGACTAGAATATCAATCTAAGCACTCTAGCTCAGTTCTATTGCGTTTTTATGGCGTTGAATGGTACTGGACTAGCTCTTTTCGATCGCGATCCTCCCTCCTAGCTGGTTGTAATGTCGACTCGAAGTAGGAGACGAAACAACTAATCAAATTTAAATTGTATTTACAAAAAATATTTAGTTTCTCTCTCTACATTTTAAAAAGAAAACGCGTACATACTAAGTAAAGTATAATTAGTAATTTGTTTAATTTAAATAAGAATTAAACCACTTTTACATATTTTAACATGAGCTTATCAATGTTAGTAACATATTGCACTAAAGAACACACCTAATACAGAATTACTATTGCAAAAAGCATAAATCACATCCGACACATGGCATACAACCTCGCCCATAAATAACGAAGATTTAATTAATATAACCGAACGAAATCTTACGGCGGCCATTTTGAAAACCCTTATCCTATTCCCTCCCCGCCTAAAACAGATTATTACGCCTCGACAAATTTAAATTTGCAGTCCGTAGAACAATTATAAGAGGGATTGTGTTTGATTTTGTTGCGAGATATCAAGTATTACTTCATTCTGTATCGGATTCAGCTACAATTTAAAGTTGTCTTTCCACAGATCGGGTCCTTCCGTGAGCATAATTAGGGAAGGGACGTACCCTTGTAGATGAGATTTCGGTTCGAGTTTAAATTGATTCAATCTAGAGACCATGTTTCGCGCGAGAGAATTCAATGTTGTCTATCGTTTTACGAAACTTTACAACGTATAAGGAATTAATTGGAGTGAATAGGTGACACAGGAATTGGGCGCGTCGCAATTAATTGCGTTTGAATCCAACGTGTTCAGTGCATGTAGAAAAGTATTTATATCGACTATCTTTCCAATTTGTAGTTTGGAACTAAAAAAACATTCAGTACTGATTCATAGTTTAAATTGCTGACGTTAGATTTTGTTGCTGTTTTCTGTTGGGATCTATTAGATGGAGTGATGTAATGTTAGAAAACTAAAAAATGTCGTTTATAATAATTAAATGTTGGATAGTTTACGTGAAAATATAAATACACATTAATATTTAATTTGGAGGATAAAGGGCTCCACGCATCCTTGAATCCAAAGCAACTTAATCCCGACAATGCTCATGTGCGCTGGCCGGGATCTTTGTAATCAGCAATTAAATAATTTCGGTAGTGTATCGGTGGGAAATTTAACAAGAGAAATATCCGCAAAGTTTTTGGCTGCCAACGCGTCAGAGATAACTTGATTGTCAAGGACTTCCATGGACAGTGGTGATAATATCATTAAACTTTGGTTTCCTCCTTATCTGTCAACGCCTCGGTAATACTTTGGTCTTACTGATATCCGTGATCTGTAGTGATCATTTCCCACTACATAGCGTGCCTGCTTGCTTGTCTACGTGTATCTTATTCTAGAACAGTGAGACTACAGAAATCTTATGATCCCAGATAACGTTTGCCCGTCCAAGTTTAAGTAAACTGAAAATAAGTCGGAAAGGTGGTGTTCAGAACAATATTTTTTTTTGCCCGTAGGTTTCATGCAAGCGTTAAACTTAAAAAATAATATTTCAATGTAAGTTAAACTGATTAAAGCGAAGTATACCTGCCCAGTATATCCAACTAGGGGTAATTCCGCAGGCAAGTGAAGCCACATGGATAAATTATTTAACTTGAAACTCTCGGCTATTTCCCGGCGGAACAAAAGCTTGGTTTAGAATTATATATGAGCAGAGCTTAAAGTTTAGAAGCTAACTGTGCAAGTCTAAAAGCTTGAGCGATCCGGACTTAGAATGATACAGACATTAAGTTAGTGTAACAATATATATAAAAATAATACATAAAAGATTTTTTTTAATGTTGTGTTTAACGGAAAGATAAGATAAGAGTAATAATTATAATGACTTAATAATAACACTATTAATATCAAAAACATGCTGTGTTTGTGTGTTTGTCTGAGAAGTGTTGTGGAATCTGCCTGAGGTTTGCACAATCACGGTTTTAACGCTGCTATTAATTTGATTTGAATGACTTGCAACCAACAAGATATTTAAATACCAATAATTAGGATGACTCTAAATGAATAAATTCTGATTGTCGACATGTTTGAAGTTACTTTTGAATGTGAATAGACTGCTTCCAACGGGACAGTATTAAATGTAATACTTCGTGGAATTGAAATATCTGAAGCAGCGTAAGTTTAAGATAAAAAAAGAAACGATTTATCAGCCTCACACAATAAAATAATATTTATAATACGATGAGTAATCAGAAATCATCTAAATAATCCAAAATATAAAATAGAATAAACAAACACTTCTACATCTACTCCTCCTGGTGTTCAACAGACTGCACCATAAGCAAAGGGTGTTGGCTTGGACTCACAATTAGGTGGAAGGCTTTGTCTTTTAACGTCAGTATTGCTTAGATGTGTGTGTATATTTATATACAATATAAGTTAAGTATTCATGTGTTCTATAATTATTTCAAACATAGCACACATGACATCAGTTTCCAATGTCAATTATTTCGCGATCAAGTCTGTTCATAGTTAGGTCTATGGAGACTAAACTGGGCACAACACTAGCGTGCTGCGCCCTGTCAGTCGGCGGGCCGAACAGTCACATCACCGTCGTGATTCTCCTATTTGGAAATAATAAATAAGTATTTATGGAAAATGACTTAAATAGCCATTCCAACAGTCTCAATTGACTAACGTATTATAACTGAGTATGTGTATGTCCATGCGACATAGGCAATGCGAGGTAGGTACAGCATACGAATTAAGCGAGTCGGAGATTTCTTTTCTGCTTCTATTAATTTATCATCAATGTCATTATCGCCACACATAATTGTCTCAATGCTGGGGAGAGGCGATACTCCGCTAAGCTTTTCAAGTATGGATAGGTATATTTCATATAAATTTGATTTCCTAAAAATGTTTTTTGAATATCCAAGCAAGTAATAATTAATTTTTAATAGGCTGTCTAAAATAAGGGGCGCACGCTGGTTTCGAACTCCGCATCTGGGGCATCGATCTCAAACTATTAGGCATTAGTACTTCATCTGTTTTATAATAACTTTATAAGTAACAACCATATTATATTTCTAATAAAAAAAAATACTATACATACAATTTCAAAATAACATTCCCCAACTCGCAACCGGTATTAATACGTAGACCAACATAATATAATATTATATCTAATCTGTTACATAAATATTAAAAAGAGAAGAATGGAAGCAGCCGGGCTCGTGCTAGCGAGGTAGCGAGATTATTTGCTCTCGTTTGTAATACGAACGGCTTAAGGCGGACTCGGAATGAGAAATTGGTGCGAGCATACGCGCCGCATTCTCCGCGAGACTATGTGAGAGAAAAAGTGTACATCATGCATGTACATAAATTTAAGTAATGACTTAAGTACGTACACAAAATGGAGTGAATGGCTATTTAATCCTTATTCTGGTTAATAGTGTAAAAAATACATTTTTTTTGTTTACCAGTAACGATACTAAAGTGGAACACAACTTTTTAATGCAGGAAATTCATCCATGTTTACGTAATTGTACAGTAGGTTCAGCATTTAACCCGTCTTATGCTGTTTCATATTCATGCGGTTTTGCGCTTGCACCTAATCTTAAGAGCTCGTATTTCATTCGTAATTAATGCCACATTAACAAGTTGTAACGATATTTAGGGTTGCGTACATTCGGAGAAAAATCAAAATCCTTATACTTGCAAGTGTGTTCGTTAGTCACAGTCTGACTACTTACTACTTGAATCCATTGGATGAATAAGTGGGAACTTGGTACGTGTTTATGAATGAATGTATGGAAACTCGAGTTTCAAGATCCAGTTCGTATTAGAAAATAAAATTGAATCTATGCTAGTATTATAAAGAGTGAGTGCGAAGTTTGTGCTATCTCCGACACTGGGGTACCTATTTGAAATATTTTTTTACTATTTGAACGATATATTTTTCCGGATGGACATAGGTTATATATTATGTTAAATTATGTATAAATTAGTATAATTGTGTAACCCGAACGAAGTTGATGCGGGCCGCTAGTGAAGTATAAAGAGCTTAACTGATTGATTTAATTAAATAATTTCATTAAGATTTTAAATATAAATAAAGATATATGGTAAGAGTGTACCACACTGTCTTTTCCTGCTCGTGGTGACTAAGGCAAGATAATTAATAAACAAATATTTTTAGGTGTGGAATTTTTTTTCACCTTAAAAGGGTAATTAGAAAATAACTGATTTAATGGCTGCCTAGAACTAAATCATACGATAAATTGTAAGTCAAATAAATCTCGATATTGTTTAAAAATTATCAACAATTAAATAATAATAGCACTGTGTTGACTAACTTTAATAACCCGCAAAGGAGACGTAAATCGTTCGGTCGCGCGGCGTGAGATACATTCTCGGAATTCTTTTAGCGGTTGGGGAAGAACGTTGACGTAGGCACATTTTAAAATTTTAAACACTACAACGCTATAATTAATTTTGTTTAAATATGACGGAAGTAACGCAATATTTATACGCGACTTCGACTTGTTCCACGTCATAGATGCTAGACTACTTTAAGTACCTACTTTAACAAGTTTTCAAACATTATAAAACACCAAATTGAAATATTCAAAGGCATTAGGTACCTATAAAACAGAGGTAATTAGATTGTGGTTGCAGGACATAATACAAGATATTTATCGACAAATGCGCTGGCGGGGCCCAGATGTTCTAGATTTAATTGGATCCCAGCGTCGTTCGACTAATAGTAGTGTATTTATTCACGTCTTGCGCCCGGACTTAATATGAAAGCGCGGCCAATTAATAAGTGCATAAGGGAATCTACACTACACTTAATTAAACTTACGCTCTCAGTGTTGCATTTGTAGAGAATTGTGTTATTTAGAAGAAATCAGTAGTTGGGTAGACAGATGAGGTCAGGTAGAAACCAAGCGGTGAGGTTTCCGATGCCATTGTTCGGTACCAATCATGTGGCCTTTTCTTGTCAGAAATGTTGCCGTGGCCCAAAAATTTCTGCAACCGATGTTAGCAGCAAACCCCGTTCACAAATGAATAATAGAGGCAGTTCTGCACCGCAGTTGTGGGATGGATCCCAGCGACTGGAAAGAAATATGTCGTCAGACCTGGACTGAGCAGTGATTTCATGTCTATTAGTACTTATGTAGTAATAGTTAAGGTTTATCAAAGATTTTGCCATTGGCTTAAGAATTTTGGAAGATGATTTTGTCCACTGGATATGCTCATAATATTTTTTCCGCAGATTTCTGCAGTTAAACTGAAAGCATGTACCTTACATGTCGGGCGGTGGCTATATATTAAATAGTAATTCTTACAGAACTGCTGTGGGGCGTATAACTAATGATGTTTCAGGACTTTTCTAACTGTCGTCCCTTTTCACTTCACTCTTTTTGTTCAAACGGAGTTTTTGTAAATAAAAATAACACTAGAAGTAAGCCACATCGCTGGGGCAAAAAAATGCCAACTTTTTGTACCTTGCAGCGGTCGTGTCCTAATGAGGTCGGAGGACGTTTTCAATTTGCTTCACACTTCCAACTGCCTCTTTTGTTCAAATGAACTTAAGTGAATTAATAAACACAAGTATTGTTACATTGCTTGGTTAAAAAGTGGTTTGTCTGATTGAAATTAGTAACGAAAGTCGATGTTCGGATATGTAAGTATTTAGTATAATATGAAACATTTCAGTAGGTCACAGTCCGCTGGCAATACTATTTCGTATAACCAGTATTCATGATTTTTGTATTGAAGTGCTCAAAGTCCGATATCATACAGATGGTTTAAGAGCGAAATAAAAACTATACATTTACGATTAAAACAAATTTATTTGGAAAACTTTTCCTTACATTGGCAATTTGCAAGGCAAACGGTGCATTTACGAACACAGATGAAATCTAATTGGATTGCCTTTAGAAAGATTACTTTTTATCGAACATGTACGAATCGTAAGTGATCGATCAACTAAAGCAAGTTCGGGTACGTTTGATTATTGGACCGACGCTTGCGGTCAGCATCCTGTGTACCTGTGCTTCACATAACCCTTTATTTCATCTGTCACTGCTGTTATAGTAAGATAACTATGTCGGAGGCCATCGTGCGACTTCTGTCGACACTCTCTTTTACCACTCAGGCCAACATTATTTCGCATTGAAGCAGTGCGCTAAAGTACAATACAGGCATACTTGGGTCAGCACTAGATTCAGGCCACATTCTATACTTCCACCTGATACGTTAAACTGTGCTATTGTGTCCTAATGAAAGGTGTTATCTAGCCACCAGCCTTTGAAGGTTAACTGTAGATTTTGGCTTGTCCTAACTGGCGCCATATAAACTGACTGGTATTTGAGATTTGAATGTACCGGTTACCCGTCATTCAATCTCTAGTAACTCCATTATAGAAAGCGTGGGTACAACTTTTTTTTTCTAATAAAGGGATCGGTAGACTTCACTTAAGTTCGAAAACATTGTGCAGGTAGGATACGTTTCACACTGCTTTTATTCACTGATATGCAAATGATAATAGAATTCTAAAACTCAGGTTGCGATTACTGCTTGCATGCATCTGTATACAATAATAATGTTCATTAAAATGTACAAAACTAAGCAGTATATACGTGAAGCTACCATTTTCGTAGTTTCTGTAAGCGTCGCAGTCGACAACGGTGTAACTAGCGCGCTCAGCGTAAAGCAATTCTACCCATGGGATATCAAAGTGAAACTCACTTTGTTACTTTATGTATAAAAATAACGATGGCGTTTGTCAGTATGTACAGAGCTATTTCAATAATTTATTTTGCACTCACAATAATGTATATTATAATGTGTATGTATTTTGACCGAAAACAAAATATGTATGAAAAATTTGTACTTATTCCTAATTAGGGATTTCTTCTCGTAGGCCCAAAAGTGGAAAGAGTGTGGCAAAATTTGCGTGTACCAAAATAATAATAAATTATATCAAACACAAATATCATATTATATAATAAGATAATACGTATATTATCTTATTGCATTATATCTCTTTATTTGCGGCAGGGGAGGAGCTGCTACGCATGTTTAAAGCAGGGATGTTATGGAGCTCC
>DWPT01003966.1:0-13765 GCA_018251895.1 Agathymus mariae mariae
GTAGAAGCAAAAAATTGACGTGCATAAGTGTATTTAAAGAATACCTATATGATTAAATGATTTTGAATTTGAATTTGCATAATGATTATAATAAAGCACCCAGAACTGTATCATTTTTTGGAGTCGCTTCATTGTCATTATGAAGGCTGTAAGTTCAAAGGACAGCGGCCTTGTAGTCAAATTAATTATGCGTTATTGTTATGATGACAGTTTTAGAGACGCTGCGTCCACTTTATGTCACTAAACTATAACTTTATTTTATGACATGTTAATGTCTGTACTGTAAACAATTATATCGTAAATCAGGAATTCCAAAGTGATCGATATCGATCCCTAGGGGTCGAAATAGGTTTCCTAGGGTCGGCATAAACGAAAAGTATTTTGGAGATCAACGAGGTCTAATCGACCCCTATTAATTAATTAACAGTAGTTCTTATTTGAAACTTTCAAGGTAATGTAAAAATTTTGTTATGTGTTTTGTTTTTTTAACTCGCTTTTATTAGCTTGTTAAGCAATATGGTTAATTTGGTCTAAGGTATCACTCCATTTTGGAAAAGCGGTCTCTTGTCCAAAGTAGTTTGGGAATCCCTGGCTTAGATCAAAGAAAACTAAATATGCAGGTAAAGAATCAATAATATTTACATGGCTTTTTTTACTTACGAATATCATAAGCCTTATAATACTTATCATGTAATATTAGGTCCTTTGTTGCCAATCCTCAATACCGGCCAACTTCGAAATATTTGGATTTTATTTGAAAATGAAAAGTTGAAATTAATTCTGTTATTCATTTGTTTTCGTTTTATTTGAACTTGTAAAGTAAATCGTCGCATGGAGCGTTTTTGTTTCTAATGTTTTCGTTCTGAAACTTTTGATTCAAAGAACGTGTACCGTGGACAAGTCGATAAGAAAAAGTTGAAAACTATAGAAGAAGCGGAGTCACTGAGAATCACGTTAAGCAACAAATCACTTTAAATTAAATTAGTTTGCCTCAAATCGAGAAAATAAAAACTTTGACAAGCGGTTGTCACATAATTAGAGTTTAAAATAATTAAAAGCTCAACTGCTGCGTAAAATTAACTTATTTTATAATAATATGTTATATACGAATCGCTGCAATCAATTTATGATTTTTGAATATACGTTTCCTACTAAAACTTTTTGCGTCTCATAAAATTACCAATTTTAAAATATACAAATCGCACTTGCTTTCACTTTGCACAAAACAAACAAGGTAAGCTTAATTTATTAATTCCTCCGCTCAATTACGCGTGTCTCCGTTCAATGCTCCCGCGTACGGTATACATAAAAAGACAAATACGTCAAGATAACGCGAGTACACTGTACCTGATTATCAGTGACAGTGACAAGTATTAATAAAGGACAACTACTGCGCTTGACCGGTCACGAGAACGATCGAATAAAAAATAAATCAAAAATTAACACAATACACCGCACGGTTTTATCCGAACCGATCTAAACGCAGCGAAACGACGTGGTCGAGCGTCGAGGTCTTGTCGCACTAGAAACGATTGTCGTACCAAATTATATAACTAAGATTTAGTTCCGTATTAGTTTAACTTAGGTTAAATTAATTGTTACTAAAATTATATATCATGGTGAAATAGAAAATTAACTAACCGTGTCTCAAGATTGATCTCAAATAATTTGCATCTAAAATACTTTGATATGTTCACGCGGAACGGTTCAAGGCGAAGTGAGGGCGGGTTACTAGTTACTAGTTTACATATAATATTGCAGCTCGTCGCTTACATGGTGTCAGTAAAGCAATCCAATAAAATAGAGATCATTGAGACATTTATCGATTACTTTTTAGATTTTTTTTCTGTGATCCATTTATAAGGAATTCGGCTTTCTAAAGTGTAAAATTGTGGGCGTGTTAGCGTCACCTTTAAATAAATTTAGTTTCATTTTAACAGATATTACGTTTTTAATAGTTAGTAATAGTTATAAGGTTAAAAATAGGTTATTATCGGACAAGGAAATAAGAAATGATTATTCAGAGATCTCAAATGACATACCTGCTTGGCTTAAAGTTATACCTTGAGAAATATTTTTGAGAATGTGAAAAATGTTTCATTTTCCGTTTACCTTTTCCGGATTCTGACTGTCTTGTGTTTCTCTTATAATGAACGTTTTCAACATAATCGCGGACGCGTGTAAGAACTGGAATAACATGTTCTCATTGTTTTTAAAGTGCATCTTAAACTGTGACAACTATAGAATATGTTGTGTAATAAAATAACTAAAAGTAACTAAACTTTGATCTAACCGTGTGCTCTGATAGGAAAGTAATAGCTCACATCATGTCAACAATATGAGTCGTTGTAATTTTGAGTTAATTTAAGGTAATACTAAAAATAATTGTACACACTTTATGTACCTTTGAGGTCTTTTGCAGAACGGAACATATGGATATTTTTAGACTAAGGTACAATTAATTAATGTTTGTTAGTACCATTATATTTTTGTCTTTGTTAGCACAAAATCGGGCGCCACGTATAAAGGAGCATCCATCCAATACCGTATCGGGTCGCAGTGAACCGGCGACGCTACGGTGTGTGGTCGAAGGGCGACCCAAGCCTCTGGTGCAGTGGTTCAAGGATGGGGCGCCCTTGCCACCGGCCGAAGATGGTCACCGCGTATTGCTGGAAGATGGACTGTTGTTTTTAAGGTATGTATACATTGTATAAAATCTTTTTATATCAACAATATAGTACGGAATACATGTTTTTTAAGGATTGATAGAATTTACAATCGACAATTTATTGAGATTCTAAATTTAATTAAATATCCAGCTGATGTTGGACGATAGCGATTAGCGTTAATCAATCGAAAGATTTTGTCAGCCTTTATATGAAGTGATACCATATATTCAATTATGATCGATCAAGACATATACGCAACTATATGTTAGTATCAGTTGACTTTCACTTCAATCTATCTTCAAAAGTAAAAGCGAACGAATATGTTAAATGACTTATTATGACTTTTAAATTGTTATCATTACAAAAGAGTATAATATTTAATACTTTTTATTACAAATTAAATAAATTGTTTTCTATCTTAGGGTAAACAGAGGTAAAAAAGAAAGCGACGAAGGCATCTACTGGTGTGTAGCACGGAACATTGCAGGCGAAGCCGTCAGTCAGAATGCCTCGCTAAATGTAGCCGGTGAGTTTGTTTTCAAAATAGTCTTGAAACTTTTATAGCATACACGAGCAAGTAATATTGTGGTCGAGGAAAAGGGATTGTGAAATAAAATTTTATTTTTAGTTCTACGCGATGAGTTCAGAGCTGAACCTAGAGATGTTCAGGTGGCGGCAGGAGAACCTGCGCTTTTGGAATGTATACCTCCAAGAGGAGTTCCAGATCCATCCATACATTGGCTTAAGGATGGAATTATGTTTGATATTGAAATGAATGGCAGGTAATGAGCAATTATTTAAAATGTAAATTATATTTTACTAATTTCTGGCGTGTCCGTTCCGCTAGACGAAAAAGTACGCATATTTTTTGGCATTACATATTTTAGTTATTTATGTCGAAAGCACTGTGCAGAAATAGATTGAACGATTTTACACCTTTAAAAGGCGAATTTTTATTTACATCGAATCTGTTATTTATACAGAAAAGTGTTTATGTTAATTATCCCACTGCATTTGAATTTCCTTGTTCACACTTGTGTATCGTCTCACTGTCAGTTTTAGACTTTTACTTTGCAAGTTTGTTGAAATTGTATTTTTTTTTATTTATTTAAGGATAACAATAACAGAAACTGGAAGTTTGAAATTTATTGAAACGTTACCAAACGACAGTGGAGTATTTAGATGTATAGCGTCTAACATCGCAGGAGAACGACAATCAAGAGCTGCCGCGTTAATAGTGTTAAGGCGACCTCACTTCGTCATAAAACCAAACAATGCTACGGCTTTAGTTGGTCAAAATGTTGAATTTAACTGTCAGGTTCGTAAACTTAATAATAAATGTTCGTTACTGTGCGGTCGAGATAGGGGCGTGTAATAAAAAGTGAAAACTGACGTTGGTATTTTATTTTAGAGTTACGATTCGAATGTTAAAATAACATGGGTGAAAGAGGACGGAGTTCTGCCTACCCATGCAACAATAATCCGAGGATTATTACGACTAGAACAGGTGTCTGCGAGCGACGCGGGTGTCTATTCCTGCCGAGCGGATAGCCACGCGGGAACGAGCATAACCAGCGCATCCTTAACCGTTTACTGTAAGCGTTATAATTCACTTTCATTTTATTGCGTAGATATTTTTGATGTCTGCTGAGAGCTATTTTAATACGGCCATCTGTTTCAGCGTTACCGCACTTCACACAGATACCATCCAATTTAACCGCATGGGAGGGTGATGTGGTGTCCATTCCCTGTGAGGCTAAAGGTTTGCCCACACCCACAACTTTTTGGGTGTTAGAAGGGACTGAAGATTCTTTATTATTCCCCGAGTGCACGAAAAGTAATACTAGTTTACTGTATTTAGACGGTGCCAAAGTAGAACACGGGGGAAGGGTAATCTGCACAGCTGTAAATGCAGCTGGTAGTATTATGCAAGAAGCTTACCTCAATGTGTTGAGAAAAGGCAGCAATGTTCTTAAGAAACATTCTTTAGAAGAAAACTTTAACACGAATTATGAACGGGAGACTCACATGACAGAATACGAACTCGTTCAAGCGAGAAAGTATTTGCAACAGAATGTTTTAGTCTTGCGGAGGGTGGAAACTTTATCGTCGCGCTCTCTCAAAGTTGTATGGGATGTACGTAGTGTTGAGTTAAGTTATATTTTGTAATGAACGCTTTAAAACTGTTAACTCACTCATTATTTACAACGTTTTAGGTTTTAACAGATTATAACGAATATCTCGAAGGAGTCAAAATCTGGTACAACGGAACATCTGTAAATTGGCGTAATAATACCATTGAAGAAGCTGAGATATTAAATTCGTCCCATACTGATTCTTGTTCCAATGGATCTCTTACTAATGTAGATAACAGTGGATCGTCGAGTTATGTTCTTTCTGGACTATCGGCTTATACTCAGTATGATATCTTTTTAATGCCATTTTATAAGATGTTATTGGGAAAACCTTCCAATTTAATGACGGGATATACAGATGAAGATGGTAAGTTAAGATTTTTCAAATATTTTTTTAAGTGTTTTTTCGGGGAATATCAAAACATTGTTTGAATTATTTAATAGTCTTATCATCTCACACTTATACATCTTATAAGTAAAAGAATATCAAAACTTATTTTCACGTCACGCAACGAAATTGTTACGTCTTGTGATCATGTTATAAAACTTTAAGTCCTGATATTTAATGTTAAGTCTTCTATCATTTAAAATAATTATATTTTAATTTTTAATTTTTGTTTTTATTTAAGACAAAGAAATAAAACTTCTAATTATTCTAACTTATCAATCAGAATTTCTAAATATTTATGGCACTTCAAGTGATTTTCAAATTTTGAAATTTAAACGCTCTACCTACGCAGAGATTTTTGGGTAACCTTGAATCCAATTTAATAACAACGCAATTATTAGCACATTATGTAAATTTTTTGTTATTGGCACAAACAATTGGAAGCGGTCTTAGTTCGACTGTTTGTGTTAATAACGAGTAATCGGCCTATTGTCCAACCTGAGCGTGGATGACCGCTTGTATCAAAAATTTCTTAGGTATTTCCGCGCTTCTTAGGCGCTTGGCCGCATGCATAGCTGTCCTTTGATAACACCTTGTAAGGTTCTTGTGAGGTCATGTCGAAGGCCTTCGGATTTTATTTAAGGACATTAATAGGGTGAAAGCCGAACATTAGCATAACAAACTAATCGTTTTTAAACGTTTCTCTCAATTTTTTATTAAAAATAATTAAAACTTTTGATCATTCTACGTTCAATGTTACCTAACTATATTTATCATCTTAAAACTTTTTAATATTATTGCTTATCTGCTTTTAAACAGTTTTTGTTTCATGAACTTAACTACGGTTACAATGTTAAAATAATAATTTTGAATCATGATTTCATCAGGTGAAGCTTAGGTTTACACCCCAATAGGTATCGATTTGTGAGAATAGATAATTGTTCTAGTACCATCGGTGCCTCCTCAAAGCGTGACGGCTGGCGTAATTAATGCAAGTTCAGCATGGATACGATGGGAACCGCCACCTGCGAGCTCATGGAACGGGCAGCTCACTGGGTATTTGGTGAGTTTACCTATTTGTAAATTGCTACTCGGTACGCTTTGACATAATTACCTTCCATTAAAGTTGTTGTGTCTCTAAATAATATTATGCTTTTGAAGTCGTTAAACTTGGTATATATTATGTATTTCGTTTTCATGTTTTGGTGTCAAGTCTGCTTGCTTTAAACAGAACTATAATGATTGACTATATACGTGAACATAAAAACCAGTGTACGATTGAGAGGTGACATACGTCTGTTCTTTTGATTGAAACTAAATGAGCTATTTTGTTTCCAAGTTTTTAGGGAGATATTACTTAGGTTGATTTTTATTTGTATTACGATGACATTTAACTACTTTGTATAAGAATGAGTCACGCTAAAATGAAGATTTACTATCATAGAGCAGTCAGTCTGAACACATTAAAATGGTCACAAATAAAACCATTTCGGCCCGCGCCCAACATAAATGCTTTCTTATCACGCAAATAACACGCCGAGCCATCAATTCTACGGTTCTTATCACTACAGAGCTGTCTCGGAATAGTGATGTGATAATAAGATTTAATAAACTTTCGTTTTGTTACATTTTTTGTGACCGACATTTTATTACTTGCTCCGTTCAGCCGAACCTATCTTGAATTTTGATCGATTTATTTTGTTATACAGCCAAAATTAATTTAATATCCGTAACAAGCTTACATTTGTATATTTCCGGTTCATTCAGTCAAAGTTATTTCTTATCAAATCAGATATGTTGAATTTATTTCCCTTGAGAACTTAGAAACTTCGAGCATGCTGATGTAATATATAAAGGTTTTCTTCAATTCTTTTAACTTTTTTAAATTTCCTCGACACAGATTTACTTGTTGATAATTCAGCATGAAATTTAAATTTATCAACCTTACGAGTGTATCATATTTCATGAAAATAAATTGCTTTGATGAAAGAAAACATCGCGTGGTCCCTTTGAGAAATGTTAAAGGAAATGGGATTAACATGGATTCATTAGTTTTAATACTGAGTGTATAGACTGCTTTGCTGCTGTTTGTCAGCATGTTAATTGGGTGTATAATTTCTCCAACTCTGGGAACAAATTTGAATTCATATCCTGTAAACTTTTGAACAGATCGAAATACGTGTTGGTACCGGTATCAGTGGACGAGTGGTAGGCCAAATGTCGCTGGGTCCACGCACGAGAGCTGCAGCGGCGAGTTCTCTCCGCACCGGTGGAAAGTACAGCGCGCGAGCAGCTGCCGTCACGCGCAAAGGACACGGGCCATTCAGCGCTCCTGCTCAGATCCATATGAATCCCACGCAATCTCAACGGCATTATGTTCAGTATGTATAAGTGTTTTCTTGTGTATACGATTACTACTACGACTTACGATTGTAATTCTAAGAAGACGCAATTAGGATAGTTTGTCTGTAGTAGGATTTTTATTAATTTCAAAATATCAATAAATTTGTCTATATTTCAAATTATTTGAAATAATAATAGTAAATCAAAAATAAACAAAGATGACACTATAGACCAGTTTGTATTATTCAATTTTCAACTACATAAATATTACATTAAATCTTCTTATGAGTGTTCATTAATTCAAACGAAAATCAAGATTTTTTTAGAGATGATTTTAATATTTATTTATGTATTCACTCAGTTTTCGCATGTGTATTTACTCATATTATAAATGTAAATAAGTTTCTACTCATGTCACAAATACCTTATCGGTATGACTTCACATCGGATCACGTGGGGATAACTGCCTAAAATACGAGTAGGGCCTTTCATTTGTTATGTATTCTGAGAAAAAGATCCTCCAATCTTAAGGTTGATTGAATTAATAATCTACTACATACGGCTAATCTTGTTTTCTGTAGGACTGAACCTCCGAAAGATAATAGTATTCCCCACATTCTGCAAGAGACGTGGCTATTGGCGCTCGGCCTGACTTTGTTCTCAGTCATCGTGATCGGCATATTCAGTATCTATTACATCAAACGACGAAACAATATTCAAAGGAAGAAATCTACTGGTAAGAGATTTTATATAGACAGCCAAATAATTGTATGAAAAAGTCCACTTTAAGTAATGTTGTATGACAAATCAATTGGCACAAATATTACCTACTTATGAATGTGTTTATCTTTCTGATGTAATCAATGGATCAGTGAAAGAATTATTTATAGTATATGTAATTATAAACTATAAACTTTTCTTGCTTTAGGCAATTTAATATTTCGAAATAGAAACTTAGAATGGTTTAATATGAGCAATGGTAAGTAATGGATGGAGTAGGCGTAATTGAACCGTTGATCTCAATTCTAGGTCAATCAATTGTCACGGCTCAGCAGTGTCTGTTGAATAAAGAGACTATTTGGTTACGTGACCGACCCGTGTTCGCTCCACCAACCGATCCCTCTTTAGACGTTAGCAGCTGTCATCAGGGCCTTTTACAAGGTAAGACGGAATGCTTTTATACCTTTATCTCATCGGTCCAATAAAAAATTTTACAACGTTACTTACAGGCATATAGGGAGTCAATTTTAGTAATGTCTCTTGTTAATCTTCGTGTTTTTCTATGCGTTAATACGACAAAAAATATACGAAAAACGCGAGGAGTAATTAATAAAGAAGATACACTACTTCTAATTATGTATACAATTTCTAAATTTTATCATTAAATTTATAAAATAAACTTAACATGCTAATTAATGCATTGTCGCCAATTACTAGTATTTAACCTAGGATTTTTATTACTTAATGTAATCAATATGAGATTCAGAGCGTAATAAAATAATCATGCAGTTTGAAATTATTTTTAATAATTTTTGATCCACCTTTATCTACATTCTAAATGTTAACAAAACGTTTTCTTTTAGGCGGACAATCGACAAACATTTTGAACGTAGAGCCAGAGTACTGTCTGCCGCAGAATTCAATTCAAGGGTTAGATGCATCGAGCGTAGACAGAATGAAGCGAGGCCCGCCGGAGCCGTACGCCTCCAGTGCTATTTACACTGAACTCAATTTCAAGGTACTCCCCGATAAGTAATATGAGAATTTCAATGTTGACTTTAGATAAGCCTTCTAGTTTGATTTGCGTAACATAACGCTATCGCATTACAAATACTTGGCATCCTCGAGTGTGTGATCTGTCTAACCGCAAATCTGAAATTCCAACAGGATAGCAACGACGTTGGAGACCTGAGAAATTGTTCGGAAAGACGATCTCACAACAATAGCATTGTTAGATCGTGCAACGGTAGCATTCAGTACTCCAACGGGGAATGTTCGACTTGTTGCCATAGTACTTCCAGTCGCTCGACTAAGGACTACAGGGAGCTGAGACACGAGAATGTACATAATGACATGACTGCTACTGAAGATGATTGCGCTTCGTGTCACACGAATAGATCTGGTTCTCGCAGTAGACAGGACAAAAGCAAAGTGTGTCCAACAAGTGATTTAGAATACGATTACCCACAGTGGCATTGGCTCGGCAGGGAGAATAGTTTCAAAATTCCAATTCCGACCGGCAGACATTCGAATGTAGCGAGATCGGAGCAGGGCTGTCAAATAAATCTGTGTGATATACTGCCGCCACCGCCGTATGAGGTAAATTGAATTTTTTCTATCATTCACCAATTTTTATGTGTTAAGCTGCGAAAAATTAATTTCATTCATGACTTAATTAAAGATACATTTTTTACACTAAATCTGCTTCTTTTAATATTTCCTGAATATTTTAATTATGTTATCTCGTTATATAGTTTGGTTATCTTGTTATTCACTTGTTACAGAGTTCTGAAAACAAGAAATAATGGTCAGTGCCGAACATGCTAGTTCTATCCTATTTAGACGAAAAAACGTAAAGCAATAACCAGTAACGACTTTGAAATATTGTTAGTAGTGTGTAGCAATTGACTTTTCCTAAAATTTTTAGGTGAGTATTTGTCTGTTTGCAATCAATTAGTGTGTGGTATTAATCCGGATTTAAAATGGTTTGACACGTCCCGTTTTCTGCTGTCCCGTTTATCTCTCCTTCATAGAAGTATTGCGACTTTTAATTTCGGTCATAATTTACATAACGAGTTATCTCAGCATTTTAAAGAAAGAACTGGCTATACTTAAACTTAAATTGGCTTATATAATTAACATTGTAAAGAAATAACTGTTTTGGCCATAGTAATAAGTAGTATTTTTATTTGAAATGTTTTAAACTTGGCTCGTAAACTATGATTGAAATTTAATAATTGTCTCGGAGGTTTCGTATCACTGAAAGTAATTATAATTGTTTTAATTGAAAGCATTTGTTGTGTTGATTTTAAATTTAGGTAAATTCGAATGAAAAATTAGGAATTTAACATTATCTGCATACCTTACATAATTTTGTTTAAATTATAGCTTTTTCGATCAAATAGTTTCTCCTTGTAATGGTACTGTTAATGTAGATGAATAATTAACAACCTTAGGTTTTTAACAATAAGAATATGTTTACCTAAACCTTAAGCCATGAGTCTGTAGTTGAATCCAATAAATGTAGTTAGTTGTGCTTGTAACGGTAGTTAACCAACTTTTATAATTAATGTAATTTCTATGTCGTCGGTGAAAAAGAGTAATTTTAACAGGAATCCCTGTCTACATCTATCTTTAATCTCCCTCCATAATTATACAATTTGCTTTTATACATCGGCTACTCTCATATATCACATCTACATCTCGTATTACTGTAAACCAAATAAATTATAGTTAGCTCTCTGTTGGATTCAAGCCTTTGAGTATGGTACGGGTGAAGACCTACACGTAAGGTAAGAGACTTGAATAGTGCTAGAAGCTCGGACAATGTAGGTTTTTCATGTTTTCCGTCGTCAAAGAAAGTAGTTGTTTTATATTATAATAAACGAAATAATAACTGATAAACGTAGTTATAATTACCTAATGTTTCAAAAGTCAGAATGCATGCAATATTCAAACTATTTGTATGGTGTTTGTTGAATAGTTAATCCATGAATTTACGATTTGAACTAGTTTTAATATTATGTAGTATGGTAATTTCTTAGAAATATTCCTTGAATAATTGGAGGTATGTAATCTATTTAAGAGCAGTGAATATGACAATGTGACAGCGTAGTCCAGTGGTGTTCCTATATTTTTTCACTGAAGACATAGATTTATTTATTCCTTATTCTAGTCACAGTATATAGACTAGCTTCATCTTTTGATAAATATTTTATGGAACATTTTCCTGTAACATTATCTAGAGTACTTACTATTCTATAACTGAACTTTTATAAGATCTTCGCATAAATATCTGATAATCTCAATATAAATTGTGAATTATAGTCTTCATTTCACTGCCATTTACATGTAGAAGTATGATTTTAAAGACTTATCTTACCGCCAGTTAGTGAGCGACTATTAGATTGAAAGCCGATTAAGTCAAATTGAACCCTATGTCGTCTTAAAATAGACTCTTAGACTAATGTTTTGATAATTCGCGATGTTACTTATCCTTCGTTTCAGAGGTCTCTTCGTGGCGATAAGACAAGTCCCCTTAGTTGTGTAATCTTCGACTGTGATACTTATATTATATTTGTGTATTAGATTTAATGTAAATTAGTGTAATTTATGTTCGAAATTTTTAACCACACAAGACATGCGTATTTAAACGTGTACAGTAAGAAACGTTTTGTTTTTGCCATCGAAATATTTTCTGAGTCACTCGTGTTGTATAAAAAGAAATATAGCAATTTTATCAGACTTTATTGTTTCATTAATCACTTCACTTCATATCCATACTATTACACAAATCTGTAGTGTCTGTCTGACTATACATGTCATGTTTTTGTCGAATTTCATGATAAATATTCTTTTTATGAATCGCTGACATCAATTTAACCATTAAAAAAAATGTCTGCCTGTCTCTATATCCCGTTATAACTCAAACTTGGTGTATAATGGGAACATGTGATTGCGTTAATGATAGGCTATATAAAATATCAGTAAATCTAATGATGTCTAATAAAGGCAGAAAATATAAAATTCTGAATGATCATGTATATATAATTAATAGGTCAACGGAGCGACGTTGGAGTGGGCCGTTAGTTAATCATAAAACTACGGAGTACCCGGCAGTACCGTACGTTGCAAGAATACCAAAGTAACATTTATCAAACCAAAATAGATGTTATGCTAACAGTTCTCCTGAAGTTGAGACCCTTGGAAGTAGCTGAATTAACCTAAATATGCATTGTTTATAAAATAATTGTCATCATCATACTTGTGACAAATGTATTTTACATGACTCACAAAAAATCTCATTGTGCAATAAAATATTTCAGTTATAATGAAAGCAGTAAAATAACCTTTTAACTCGGTTATGAAAATACACCTTTTATAATCGGAAATATCAAAGTAATACGAATTTATTAACCAAGTAATCCCAGAGCAACTTGGCTATTAAATGATAAACATAAATATAGATTTCGCGTGCCCAGTAAAGTTTATAGTGCACTAAAGGCGATGTTAAAGGGCGACGTAAATAACAGTGCTTAGTAAAGTTGGTAATGAAACACGTCGTTACCTCGCTGCTGAGTTCTCGTAAACCGAAAACCGGTAAGGGCTACGCGTACACGATGCGGTTAGTGTTGGATGTCCGGCAATCGGATGGCATATTAGTGTCCTAATTAATTTTATCGAACTAACATGTAAGTTGTAGTTGCAGTATATATGTTAATATATTTGTAGTATTTTTAATTTCTTTGTGTTCACATAGGTTCACTTGCAAGTTATTGCAGCAGTGCGTGTTTCAAACCTCTAAAATAGTACTCTTGCTCTCATTGAGGCATAGATCGATCATAATTTATGGGTGAGTCGTTATTATTTATTTCCAGTACTTTATTGAAATGCCAAATACGCAAAGCTGCCTGAAGTAACTTTGTTGTAAAATTTGTTATGAAATCTACGACAGACTTCAAGTAGGACTATATTTGTAATTGATTTTACAATTCCATGAACTGTAGTAACACTATAGAAAAGGACACTACAGATTCGAAATATAAGATCAACAAATAAGCCATAGCTGGATAATATTGGTACAACCGAATCCTACCTAAAAGTGATAAACCTTCCGAGTCAGTGGAAATCATATAACTGTACGTGTGCATCAGCCCTAAAACACGTCTAGACCGCGTATTAAGCGTTTATTAAAACAACTACCAGATACTTAGACAGGTTTATGTTAACGGATCTGTTATGATATTTTTTAAGAACAATACATTTAAACTGCGTTGCTCAGGATGCGTTTTAACGGCAGAAACGCACCACAAGTTATCTAGCATAATAAAATGCCTATTATTCATATATTATAAATTATAAAACAATCAAGAAAGTCAAGTTTTGTCTTATAATTTCAGTACCAAAGTACGTTATATGAATTTTAATATACATTACTGTTAATCGCAATGTAAAGCCTTTATTAATTTTTAAAATAATAATATTATTATATAATCTTTTTAATTTCTCTT
>DWPT01003967.1:0-13765 GCA_018251895.1 Agathymus mariae mariae
AGACCATGCTTCAATAAGAAACTAAGTATAACTACTTCTGGGCAGTGATGATGGCAAAATGAGAGATAGCAGTGCTGGACTAAAAGTGACTTTCTGGCATAGGAGGTAGAACATTTAACAAATTCTATCATCCATCCAAAGGTGTGCAATAGAAAATACTTAATTACCAACACGTAGTTTTCAATTACAATACTTACATATTGTTATAGGTCTGAGGTCATGGGCTTTAAGAAATCGTTAAGAAAGACAAGCTGCGGACGATATGCTCATAAAATACAAGGTGAACCTGCATGTAAAACATTTCTTGTATGCAAAGCCCTCACTCGTATAGGCTAACTTTTCAATTTTATTGTTCCTACTTTGAAAATAATAGCAAGCGGAACCTTTTCCTTCTAACTTTTCTAACTTATGATCAGTGCAGCTCATACGTACATACTAGAAACTTTGCGCTTTGCGCTCAAAAAATTCGGTGTATTGGTAACTACGTGCCTTTGATGCTCGTAACAAAATTTTACAAATAGTTGGAGTCGAGTCTATAAAATCATAATACGGAAACAAATGCATTTTTCATTAAAATACATGCGCAAGTAATTTTATGCAGGCAGTGAGCCGACAGGAGGAATAATTAACTGTATAGACAGCATTTAATATTTGATGCACAGGGCTCAGTGCAAACTTGAAGTCACACGCAATCTGACAAACACAACAAAACAGCTAAAGTTTACCAGTTAATCACATCCAGCATACTTAAACACTCATTATCAATATCGCTTCCTTACAGAATTAAGTGCAATGCAATTAATTTAATTTGTCTTTTTACGTGGAAAACCGACAAGCGAATAAATGGACCACCTAATTTTGATGTCAATCGCACAAACACAAATGAGTGTATGAGCCACCTGATCGCAATTGTTCACCGCGACGCTGCGCTTGGAAAACCAAAGGCATATTCGACGCATTTCCGGCCAAGATGTAAGTGGAGGACCAGATTCTAACTGGATCTTTGAATTTGTCCGAGTTTTTAAATAAGGTTTTTTCGAGAAACACAGCCAAGTATATTTAGTACTCGTGCTGAATCATAATTTAAGATTAACAAACTGTAGATACAATGAAAGATATTAACTTTTAATTATATTGAATAAATAGTAGCAGTTTTAGTTTAGGTTTAACAATTGATTATTATACATATACATTTGATACATAACATATATTTGATAGTATCAGGCGTTACTATGCGGAAATTCATTGTTTTTAAATTAGTGTTAAATTACTTTACAACAATCCGCAAGCACAATGTATGATGATATATACTTCTATACATGTCCATCAGGATTAGTGTACCTTTCAAATGGTACAACTTTTTTATGAAACAGCTGCTGTGGTTCAGAAGTTACTTTCCGAATATACACAAACTCAGTAAATTCGCACTCTCACGTGTTTTTTTTCTAATAATGTTTTATTGTTTAATTTTTTTTTATAAATATAATTCCAAATATACCATAACTACATCCTTAAATTTATAAATGTTTGGTTCATTCATAAGGAAGGAAGTTGTGCAGAAAAAAATGAAAAGACACAACAATAGACGTCCAATCTAAGTAACACAGGAAGTTACACTATATATCCTTAAAAACGTCGTCAAGCCAACTTACATAAGTAGTTATAAAATGCTTTTATGGGGCGTATTTCCTCTGGTAGACATTTCCGAAATTTCTATGACTGAATGACCGCGTCCACGGTTTTTGTAATGTAAGAAAAAAAATATCGCAAACAATGAATAGCAACAAATCATTTCATGCAGTGATAAAAAATTGCTATTAATAGATACTCATTACTATAAAAAATATGAGTGTTTCTTGTTGCCACTACACACACCTATTAATTCTCTAGATTCTAAATTATATCTAGTTAAAACAAAAACGTTTTAATAAAATTGGATTTTTTGGGATAGATACCTTATTGTAAATGTGTCAAGAAATATTTTTAGACTCTTGGATAAATTACTCCCAAAAATATCGTAAACTATCGATGCAAATCTGTATCGCGTGTTTTAATTACTTAAAAATTGTAGGCTAATAGTTTAAAAAGATAATGAGAGAGCAAGCGGTAAATTTTTATACAAAGTCTTGAAAATCCTTCAAAGTGTGTATATTAAAATGATAGAAACAATTAAAACACATATTTTTGCATCCCTTATAATGAGCCCTTTGATTTAGTGTATCTTATTTTGCATGTAACATAAGGTTTTGTTTTATTTTATCTCTACACCACTCCCCCATAGTTAACTTCCAATATCAGAATTCGTTTTAGATCATACTCGTACGTCCGTTGGGTTACCACATATTACGTGTATAATGCACAGATAGACACGCGAATGATCCCTTGTTTTCGTTTCATGGGTGATTTCAGAAAAAAAAATACAGAAACATTTTTTACGGAAATAAAAATTAACTACTAAACTCATCCTGCCCAAACAAAATACATCCAACATGCTGATGCATGCATGTATATGCATCCCAATAGCAATTAACATAATACTAATTGTGTAATTGCAAATGAGTTTGTTTGTTTGTCAATTGCAAAGTAACGAGAAAATACGCCATGAAAAGACGGTAAGTGGTCATCACCACACACGCACATTCATAATCACAAGACATAGCCGACACAATTCCAGCCAAGGCGGAAGCGAAGAACACGCATAATACATTCCTATTGTTAAAATTATATGAAGGTTACAATAATACATCTTTTGTAATATTATATATGTACCTATAAAGTAATAAAAATAACATCTATGTTATTTATTTTATGATTTTGCTTATATTCAGGTGCCTCGATTTTAGAGTGATTTATACACTTCAAAAGGTTTAAAAGATTCCACTCGCATAGTCATTTATTATCCGCTTATTTGTGAAATAAAACAGTACCTATCGGTTGAAAGCCAGGACGATCAATACCTGTCAAAGTGAAAAAATTCAATTAAAAGGATTCGAAAATACTTTCAGTGGATAAACGGAAGGCGTGAAAATTGAAAATGTATAAAGCGAGTTTGTGTGAGAGTAATGGAATGGGCGTGCTTGTAAAGAAAATCTTTCAAGCGACGATTAAAACGTACAATGGGGCCGTACTTGTAACTAAATTAGAAAAAAATCTCCGAAAGGCGCTATTTTCAAATAACGCCGAGATCGAGAGAGAGATAAAAATTGGCGAATAATGATCTGTATATTAATTATTTAACAAACCATCATAATTTTATTTAAATCGTTAACAATATATATACAATAAAACGTGTACATAAATAAAATTCTAACTAATCGCATTCTGTACACGGGGAATGAATGAGAAAGACTATTATTTGGGGCCTTTATTAACGCAATAGAACCCAAAACGATAGTTGTTAGAATTTTTGTCTGTTACTCTGTGCGTTTGTTCGTTTGTTGCTAATCTTAGAAACGGCTTATTCCATTTCGTTATGGTTTTTATTAATTCATTTCAGCAAGCGTCACTTAATATTTAAAGTTCGCTTCATTGCATTCCATAAGACATTGCATAAGACAAGTTAATACTGTACATGTCTAAAAATTTCAGAAGTTGATACAGTAAAATATTTAGGTACTGTAATTTATTAGAAACTTAATTGGCATGCTCATCTTGACGTTTTGAGTGGTAGAATCGGAAAATTGGTTTGGCTTTTCAAGAATTTGATATCTATAGCAACCAGCAAACTGCTAAGCCAGGTATATACCGCACTTGCACAGTGACTTATTTTATTCCACTATGAGGGGTGCTTCAAATATTAAATTCCTGGGTTAGGAAAGGGTTCTTATAAAAGTTATGTATCAACAACAACATCAAACAACATCACAGATTTCCTACAGACAAACTATACCATATATCTAATATCTTAAGTGTAAGAAAAGTGTATATTTTACAAATGCTACTAAAAAGACAAAAATTTAAACATAAATTTAAACAGTAATATAAAAAGAAAAATAAGAAGTAAAACCGCTAGTGCAAAAACACACTTCGCTAAACATCAATACATTAGACAATCCGCATATACATATACACAACAAAGTAAACAGGATATGATTAAGATGTAAATATTATTAAGATGCATCCTCATCACCTTAAACAAGAGGTAACAAATTTTCTATTAACAATAAACTATGCAGAAACTGGAGCTTTGTTAGAAATATATATATATATATAGAAATATATATATATAATATATATATGGAGCCAGTGATAAATGAGGCTCATGCTATCGTCTTGGCTGGCAACAAGTTGGTAATGCCTCTTATGTAACGAACACAAATAGGCGTCGATGATCATTTTCCAAAAGTACATCCGTCAGCCATTGATATAATCATATTTTTATCCGATGTACGGGATTCTAAAAACTTGTCTTAACGATTATTTAAAACAAATTCATGGTCCGATCCAGCGTCCAAGCAAATAAATCAAGTTTGTGTGGTTTGTAATGTTCAAGGCAGTTATAAAAACTTCTACAACCCTCTTAAAGGGTCTGCGGTTATTAATACTCAACGCAACAAACATTTATAAACGTTTCATTTGTTCTTAATACAGAAGCAAAAAGTATCAGCCTGGAAAAAAAACTTGCTTAAAGTGAAGTGCAATGGTATGAAAAATATATATGAATTATTTGTTATAGAAATTAATTATCATCGGGATTGGTGACAGAAAACATAGTGAGAAAACTGGCATACATTTTGCCCTTGGTTCTTGGCATTTACACATCACGTTGTGACTGGAGCCCCGAGCCCCGTAGTGTGTGTTCACACTTCATCATTTGTTGTGATTATTAACTAACTCCTTGAGTAACGAAAAACTTCAAACCAATAATAATTCAATGCAATATGTGAAAGCAAACTACCAGTTTGGTAATCCAATTGTTAAAGAGCAAAATTATTACTTAAGACTATTATGAGGCCATATTGTGCTACACTAAGAGAATCTTAGAGTACACATTTATTTTCAGTGAGTGCCCATTGTAAATACCTATAAGCTAGTTGTAATTTTTTTGACCTTGGATTCCAATAAGTTATTTTAAATTATAGATATAGATAAATATATACATTTCCAGCAAAACCTTTTTATTGTGTTGTATTTTCTACTTCCTTAATTAGGCGTAGGTACAAAGTGAACTTAAAGATTAGGTATATATACCGAACCTAAGCAAGACCGGGTTGCCAGTATTTATATACATTATACATATTAAACGTTTATCTACTTTCGCAGACTATATTTAAATTAATATAACACATACCCCATACAATAAGAGAACCCAACGAGTACTTTATTCATACGCCTGTCGTATATTGTTCTGCTAATTTAGGTTAAATATTAAAAAAGTTTTGACCTCTATGTCGTTAACAAAGCCAAGTGCGGTCGGTGCAAAAAGCTATGGCTGGAAAGGGTCCATAGTATTAATTAATTAGTATATTATATAGATTTATTAATATATTACTAATAAAATAGTTCTAATAAGTTATACTTAATTAGATAAAAAATATGAGAAAGTATTTAATGGTTTAAGCAGGAACTTAGTAATTTATTAAATTAAACGTGTGGTTTTTGGAGGGGTCATGACTCCTTCGACCCAGTCCCTATAAGTGAAACTTTGGTTAAAAACTTTCAAATTAATTCTGAAATTTTATTATGAACGGACTATTATTATATTATTACTATTATTTTATTACTATGACTACGACTTACTTGCAGCACACTTTGGAAGGGTGGATGTAAATTTAGTAACGCGAATTTCTTATTTCATACTTTGTTTGGTGTTTACTGAAACAATTTTACTTTATTTTCTTTCCTTGATTTTCCATTATCTATTTATCCTTTTATTACAAAATTCGTAAATTTTTAGTTCTTGTGAATGCCATAAATCAAATTTAAATTATACAATTTACCAAGCGGTGATTTAAAACGACTATTTTCATTCGTAGAAAATTAATTATGAGCTGATAAAGTGCTTTTGAATTTAATTTCAAAGAGGCAAAAGGAAAAAGTAATAAATAATTTTTAGTGTCGAATGAACTTTTAAGCGCAACACAAACGAACGACAGACATCCCTATGAATGATGTATGAATTTCAAATATATATATACAAAGGCTGCAATTTTTGTATCTGGAACTGGCCACATACAGAATAGTATTTGAAAAGTAATAAAATTATAATATATGATATATGTTGGTTTCTTCTTGTTATTCCGGAGACATAAATAGAAGATTCCGTATTGGTAATTATATTATAAATGTTTATAAATATTGTCTTAAATATACTGTTGACTGAAAAAAAGTATAAGTAAAATTATTTTATTTCACAGTTAAGTAAAGTGTAAAAACTATAGGTGAATCGATGACTATATTTTTTTCCAACAATTAATTTGTGTGATATTTGAATTTCCATATAACTCCTGTTTTATGTTAATTATTAATTACATAATTAAATACATAACTATTATCCCACTTTAAAATAGGAGGAAGTACTCAATTCGTTTGAATTTTTTTATTAACTTATTCAGTCATTTATTACCCGATTAGGAAATCTACTTTTTTTAAGAGGGAATACTGCTCGGTTGGTCGCATTTTAATTAGAGAAAACACACCTGTCCTAAGGGTGCAAAAGAGATGAAACCGAAAAATTCACCTTCTCCAAATGAAAATAGTTTTTTTTATTAACATACTTCTTTGTGCATCTTATCGTCCCTGTAATATATGAATGCCTTCACCGATTGAATGATGTAATCTGTACAGGTATATTCTTGTCCAAACAACGATAATACTTTTATTAAAACTCGTTCACTTTAAGGTCATCCGTTCCATGCTAGTATACAACAATAACAAATAAATCGGAATAAAACCACAAATAATCATTATTGCTTTATAATTTTACCAACAACTGTTCTTTAAGATGAAGCCTTAATATGAAAAAGACGCATATGAAACGGAGCGGAAATCCAGTGGATTAAACAGATTGCATGGTAATTAGAGAAGTTGCGGAAGGAATCTGGCGACTGCTCATTGAAAATGCAGAAAGATTTTGTAATGCGCAGGGGATTAGTCGTGGTTTTAAGAATAAATAATAAATTAACTTAGTATTTAACACAGCATTTTTGTACGTAAAGGATATGATTGAAAAAGGGCCCGATCACTGTAAATTGAATAACAAAATCAAGAAAATAAGAAGAGAAACTTAAAAATAATTAGTTTCAATATTATACTGCAACTAGCGCCTCCGTCCGACATCGTTCTGGTTTTGTTTTACATAATATAAGTCAATGCTTGACAACAATCTCATCTGATGCTGGTGGCGGTGGTGATGAAGTCTCAGATGTTGGACGCCTATTCACTCTCCTCGTGAAGATTCCCATATCGTAAGTAGCCGGGAACTCTGACACGGGCAAGTTATTGCAGTTTGCAGTGCGGATAATGAATGAAGACGCAATCCGCGTCGTCCGTGCAGGTGGTACGTTCACTACGTATGGATGGATACCCGCTGTACGCCGAGTTGTTCGATATAGAAACGGCGATGGGGGAATTATTTCGAACAGCGGTTCGAACGGTTGGACTATTAATATACATGATTATTAAAAATGTTATATATTTATTTCCTTTGATAAGACGTAATGATTTTGTTCTTAACTGACATTTTATGCTTATTATCTGCACAAACACGTGCTCTCACTACATACCCATTTACACGAAGATCGGTCAAGCCGTTGTTGAGTTACAACGAGACATACAGACAGACAGACGGATGGATGTCAGTGTGTCATGGAATATTTATCATTAAATTTGTCAAATAAATGGAATGTACAATAGAAAGACATTACAGATTTATATAGATAGATAGATTTCGTATACCCTATCATCTGCCTTATCATGTTTTCCCACTACATACCAATTTTCATTACATTCAGTCACGGCGTTTTTTCGTTATTGAGACATAGACGGAAATCTCAACAGATTTATACAGTAGTATAAATATTATTTTTCCATTAAAATTACTATTTTAATGGCGAAATCAGTACATTCAATGTTTTTAGAATACATATGTAATAGAGATCAAAACATTTTTTTTTATTTAAAAATGTCTGTCTGTGGTCATATCGCGTCAACCTTTAAAATGCTAATGTACGAGACAATACTGACAAACAATCGTATATTTTATTTAGAACTTTGCAAACGGTCTATAAGATCCGCAAACAGTTGTAACAAGGATTTAACATGGTCTCATTTACTCCGATAACGGCCAGTACTGAACGAAACTAGAACTGAAGAAATGAAGACAGCAAGCGGGTGCAAAGTTTTTGAACACATTCGTTTTAACGCGTTGTTCGCATACCTTGAATGTAATTGAATTAGTGTCACGGTTCAGTGCAAATTACTGGGGCAGTTTAAATTAACTTGTTACGGCCGAGGTCGGCTATGGCCCTAAACTTGGCTAATTTTGTGCGCACAACATCAAACTGTACTTCGGCCATATTACTCGTACCCTGTTTGGTCCCACATGAATTTTGCACACTAATTAGTTCGTACGATGTTTATTTTACTCAAGTTTACGTATGCTAGTATGATTTATGACTGCGTCGAGTGTTTTGGAGTGGAAAATAAATTGGAAGTACTTAACAGTGTGTGATTTAGTTCTTTGTGTACAAAACATGCGCAGAACTTTGTTGTATCACTAAAATTATGCTACTAAATGCTACTTCTCCATATGCTGATATATAAACAGTAGTTCATCTTCGTCTGTACATGCAAATGTAATAATTATATGACGATTCGTAATTCATGATGATACGATTATGTCTATGATATCAATGATATCAATTTGCTATGTATTTTGAAAATTTTTGTTGGTTTGCATGTCTGTCTGTGTGTATGTCCTGTTTTAACTGAAGAACGGCTTGACCGATCGCAATGAAAATCGGTATGTAATGAGAACACTTGATTGCGGAGATTATAGGCTATATATAATATTAGTAAACTTAATAATGCGTAATCAAGGCAAAACATGAAGTTTTTAAAAATCATGTTATTTATAGTCCAACCCTAACGAAGTCGAGAGGGGCCGCTAGTCATATATATATATATATATAATTGTTTAAACCGATCAAAATCGGGGGGTCATTGGTAAATTTAAATATATATATAAACACTAGCAAATGCCCTCGCTTCGCTTTGGAAAAACTACCTTGCGCTTAAAAATAGCATCTGTATTTTTTGGGTTTTTATCGTTCTGTGAATTAGAAATACACATATTCCTAACTTTTTTATTTATGGACGGATTACAATGAGAGAAAACATTAAGTTTTAAGTATTAAGAGATGCTTACTGCAATACATTAGTGAAAACCAGAACGAGATCGGTCAAGCCGTTTCTGAGATTAGCGGGAACAAACACAGGCAAAGAGACAAAAATTCTAACAACTATTGTATTGGGTTATATTGCGTTAATAAAGACTCCTAATTATAGTTTATCTCATATATCGTTCATGTACGGAAAGCTATCAGTTAGAATGTTATCATTAGTATAGATGTCCGAGTGATTCGGTGACTGGCTGGTTTATACCTTTAATAATGTATGTAACCTGTGAAGAAATTTTTTTTTGATAATCCAGCCGTAAAGCAGTTAAATAGCGATGCTAAACGTGTGAAAATCCGCCGATTTTGAAGCTCTATGAAAACCTGTATTTAGCTTTTTTGTCACAGATTTGTTTTTGGAATATCATCCAGCAAGAGGGCAAAATAAGGGATTTTGAGGCAAGCTCTATGAAAACTTGTACTTGCCTGTCCTGTTTAATCTAACGGAACACTCGTTTTAACTATTTTGATTATTGAAACTCTAATGGGGTATGAAATGAGATGTATTATTTTGGGCGCGCCTTTGTACAGTCTAGCATAATTTAGAGAAAAATAAACTGATTCACAGAAAAATATTGAAAAAAATATTCAATGAACTGTTCTCCTCTGAGAATATATTTTAAATATATTAAATTATTATTTATGAATTGGCACCTTTTATAAGGTTCGATTTAAGATAAGTAAATAACATTTACTTAATTATCAATCCCATATATTTACATATTATGTTAACGTTGAACAGTCATGACGTATTATATCAATAACTGTCAGATGTACCCGACTAACTGTCAGATTATCCGCCATCCGCCATTATGTTCCAGTGTTTTAATATGTTATTCACAAATTTAATTATCGGCACTAAACGGAGCTTCAATCTAGGATTTGAATAAGCATATGTTACCTTATGTTATCTGACGTTATTGCTTTTTGCTTTTCCGTGGAATCCATAAGAAAATTACATATTGAATAAAATAATTAAACTTGTGCTAAAGGCTGGCTTTTCAACTCACTGAAAAAAATTAAGTTGTTTAAATCTTTAGCATAGAGTTTATTGACATAGTTTTGTTTTAAGTATAAATCCAAATTAACTCAGCATTAGTAAGTAATTAATTGAAGAAGCCTACACATTCCATGTAAATAACTCTCGATTGATAGGGATCTATCTCCAACCATGATATTCAATTTGCTGTAACCCTTATTGAGAAAATGGAGGTGTATCCTCATCGATGGGTAACTAAGTTAATAATTTCAGATGACGCCATTACAGTCACAAGATCGAGCATAGATTAGATTTGGTAGTTAATAAAGCCTGGTGATCAAAATTGTGCGATAGTTTCATTATACGCTTATTAATTAGAACTCATTAAGGTTTAAAATTAATTATGAAAATAAATAAGATTATTAAATTTAAACTGCGTGCTGTATTAAATAAGCATTCATTTGTCCAGGGAAGCCAGGTGAATTTTAAATTTGAGATCAAAGCGAAATAAAAACTTTATCAATTTTTGAGTCCAACCAGACCTTTCTGTTCACCAACAATCGAGAGAATGGTCTCTTCTATTAAATATAACTATGATTTAATTGCATACCAAAGGTACGCCATATGTGGTGCTAGCGTTCTTTACATACTTGGCTAACTGCAACCCTCCGTATGTCAACGCTAAAATATGCTCACCGCTTCTTTTGTTACACATGAATGTCAGTAGCATTATTGTCATCTGGTGAACCGTTTACTTTGCCAGTTATCTACATAATAATACTTCAATGAATGTTTAAGAAATTATGTATTTATGCTGAGATATAAATCCAACAAAAGTCTTTCATGTTTTTTTCGTTATGTTTCCCTAAGTACATATTGTTGGTGTAAATATTGCCAATCCTTTGTAAATACAACAGCGAATTTGTTTCTGAGAAATCTATAAGCAGCTTTGCCTCTTCGTAAACACGTAACATTTAACGATGTCCTTGCTTTTAATTACCTTAAAGTTTACCTTTTTACAGGGCTATAAGTTTTTTGTAGCTTTATATAAATCTTGCTTTAATTAAGGCGTAGGTACTGCCACGGACAATAAGTATCCCGAGTTTATATGCTAATATTGTTCTCTCTAATAACAAAAGCTTTCTGTAACGTTTATGCTAAACCGATACATGTTAATGTGTCCGCATATTTTAAATATTTGCCCCGAAGTTCAAAAGGGTTTCCCTAATTCAAAAACCACGGAAATACACATTGACGTAGTTTCAACTAACGCCCATACTTAACCATGTTAGTTTGATGATCACATAGTAAGTAAAGTCACTTATCTATTGTTATTTATTTAATCTTTATTTTAACGACCTGAAGTAATTTTTTACAAAGGGCAGTTTTAATGTTTTTGAAATTCTCTGCCAGTTGACTAAGAAGTAAACATACTAAAAAAACTTAACCTATAAAATGTTAATAAAAAAAGTTGTACATAAAAATATCATATATTCGTATCCTAATTAGGGTTTTACTGCACATATAAAATCATAGATATTATACTATCATATACACTATAAATACTGTAAACTAAAACGAAACTGGTAATTTCATTAGAAAGTGACAAATCATTGTAAGGACGTACAACTTCCAGACAGATCTCTTTAATGAGATTTTGAGTGGAGCTTTTTTGATTTCCACCGGAAAGTCCTTCCATAGTAATATTACCTGAACTGTAAACGAGTAGATTGCAGAAATATCCACTCTAATATCACTCACTTTCAGACGATCGAAATATTATATCGTGATATTTGTAACAATAATGAAAACTGGACTTGAAATACTCGATGTTTGAGTCGGGACCTCGTTTAGGATAGGTTTAGACAAGAGGTGTATTCTACAATTACGACTTTGACAAATGCGAACTAACCCTTACAAATAATACTTAGTAGCGTTTTAATATGATAAATTATTGTTGTGCCAAGATTTCCGAAACATAAATTTATGAAGACAAAATTTAATCAAGGAAATCAGAGAGTTAGATGTAATTCAATGTTGAAGCTCCGCACAATATTCTTAATATGACAATAATATATTATAATTAATTATTTATTATTATAATATTTTGTTCAGAATGAGTTGGTAAGTCGGTTCTTTGTGATTGCACAGATTCCGGCATCACGCTTGAGGTTTGTAAGGAATGCGTTCTTATTATTTTACTTGGCTATGATGAGAATCTGATATTTTTATAATGTTTTAAAACTGTGGGAGCTCCTAAAGAGGTCCTTCTAGCGTAAAAAGCATTTTTGATAATACGACGATACGTTATCACCATAACAAATTTTTATTGTTACTGGTTTTTTGTATCTAGATTAAAAGTAAAAATAAAATTTTAGAAACAACTTTATTCCCGACAGTACAGACATTATACTAAGCCTTCAAAGGTAAATAAAGATTTAATTAATAACTTTGTTACTTATAGAAAGTACAAATTTAATTTTGCAAATACCCACAGGAGATTCAACTTCTAAATTAAGTATGGACTATGATCAAGTTATACGGCGTAGCTGTAAAACTAATCTGGTATAAAGCAGCTTAGAATGTCATCTCGACCACGATTTTATTGAGGTTACATACTTAGTAAATTTAAATACAACCGAACAATAAAATCCATATTATGTAAAATAATTATGAAGTCCACATTTTTTTGTCGGGTCATCGATCCTTGTTCTATGAACTTTCTCTGTCATACAGCTGCTGAACAACAAGGCAATGGAGCCAAGTACCTTTATGTTTGAGATCGTTGGGCTGTACAATAAAATCGATTTGTTTAATTAAGTCGACAATATTACCGACATATCTGTCTCCTTCGAGAATTAACCATGATATTTTTCTAAAGCGAATCGAGGGCAATTTACTAGTAATATATAAATTACATTGTTTGTAATACATCTACGTGAAGCGTTCAGTGTTTCTAAGGGGTTAACTAAGACGATCGTAACGAATTTAATTAAATTAATTTAAATATACTCACACTAAAGTATAAGCAGTTCCCGAATAGGGCGATGCTAATCTTGTGAGATTCAACGCCACAAAAACACAGACAACTCTGTTCAGCGCCAAGAGGAGTCCGTTCACCTTGGCTCCTACATTTCAGAATGTATCTCCAGAGTGCACTGACCCTCTTCAATTGTTGGGAGTCGAAGTTTCTTCGAACCTTAACTTTGGTCGGTTCGTCGAGTCCAAGGCTAAAGCGGCTGCAAGGAAACTTGGGGTTCTTGCGGGGGTGCGGCGGTACTTCACACCGAAACGGCTTTTAACCCTGTAAAAAGTCAAGTTCGACCGTGTGTGGAGTACTGTTGTCACATTTGGGCTGGTGCTGCCAAATGTCATCTATCAGCATTGGACT
>DWPT01003968.1:0-13765 GCA_018251895.1 Agathymus mariae mariae
TTCGCATAATCATTTGCGAAGGTCGTCCTACACTTGTGGGTTCGCGTATTTGCGCGCATGTGAGTGACCGGGGTAAGGGTAATACGCTAAAGTACTATAATGTAAATTTTGCTTCAGTTTGCTTAGTTTTACCATAAATGAATATTTAGACCGTGTATGAACGGGTATTTCCGATTATCCTCCACAGTATTTAGATTATACTTTACACTTTTTTACATGACAAACTAGAGACAAAATTTCCACTTCCAGTCGCATAATTTCGTATTATATCGTTTACAAGTTGTAGTGTAAAATAATACATGTTTAGTGTTTTAATTATTGAAAGAGACACGATGAACACAACATCGAATTTAATGTTGCAAACCGTTTAGGCGAGATTTTAAAAGAATGCATCCTGAATTTTAAAGTAACGAAAGAGATGTATTTTGGCATTGGCAACACAATCCATAGATGCCATTATAAGGTCTTGTGATGCTATCAAAGACATCAAGTATCAAAAGTGTGAATTGTACTAATTTTATACCTACTGAGGATATATTAGTAAGATTAAATGCCAATGATTAAGATAGAACTACAATTCAAATACTAATAAACGTAGAAGAAAAAAATTGCCTAAATTAATATTGATTTTAACGCCCACTATGTTTAATTAAAAATAATTTAAGTGTACTATATTTTTTTATGAATTCTATTTATTTCACCGTACAGAGTAACTTTAAAAAAGGGTCATATCATTATATACCAATGATTTGACTATAATTTTGCCGTTTCAAAAGCAGTTTCTTGGAGCCCTTTCTAGAATAGTATGCATTTATAGACTTACCAGTATATTACATAATAGTTATCTTTGAGCGTGTTATCAAAATTATTTCATAACAATAATATTTATCGGATGCTAAAAGAAAGAAGACAGGAGAGCGTTATGAAATTTAGTTAACTTTATTCAATGGAATAATTTTATGTTCTTAATAAACAAATTAACGTTTGCATACATTATTTAACAGTAAGTTAACCTTGCTGGAATCTGGAAGTATGTTAAATATTCCAGTTAGATAGTACTTATTCGGAAAATGCCCTTGAAAGCAACAAAAGTGTTTTTATCGCAATTCATTGACAGCCAATCCACAATGTAAAAAGTAAACGAGTATGATGTTGAAGCGGTATTCTCACCGAAGTTATGCTATAAATAGTTGCAATTGCATGCACCTTGCATAGCTTAGTTCTGTTGTTTATGTTTTACTACTTAATAAATTAAGCTCTACAGAAAATTACTGAAATTGAATATAGACAAGCACAGTGTTTTTTTTTGTAAGTGTTCAACATACTAATTATACGTCGATACGTCCTGTGTCTAATGTTTTAGGTATATAAAGTTATTGAAGACTATACACCGAAAGTGGATGATGAACTTGAACTAGTGGCGGGCGATCTTATTTATATCGAGAAGAAACAGTTTGACAGCTCACCTGACGGCTGGGTGCAGGACACTTCTTGGCTTACAGGTATGTAATTTAATTATTTTATCTATGCGTTACATCTGTAATGGTGTTGGTGTGACTATTTCATCGCTAAACAGTTATGCGTCGTCTATATAAATTATGAGATTCTTTCATATATTAAGTCTTTTCTAAGTGAAATTGAAATTTGGAGGTTACCAAAACCTAAACATACGAAAGTGATAATTGATTAGAGCAGACAATTTTTAAATTTAAATCTTATTTCGGTTACATATTGTGGATTTTAATAGATTTACTTTTACACATTCATTTAAGTACTACTAGATATTTGTAATAGAGCTCTAAGTATTCAGACTCCTTGTTGAAGACATCATAACTATTATTGTAAGTACGTAATCAGTAGTGAGCACCTATACTTAAAAAATAAAGATGTTTGTCGTCATCATTTTTCTATCTTTGTTATATTATGGTAAGTTCTTGACATTGGCCTTGTCAATTTAGTAGATAGCAGTTGTTATCCGCTACGTTTTTGCTCTTCGGCGTAAAAAAATTTTGGTGTTTTAAATACAATTTCTTGACGAAATCTTTCACTGTTTTGAGAAAATTTAAAATGATTTAATGTTTCTGTACTTTTAAAGTTTCTCTGTAATAAGTTAAGAATAATGTTATTTATACAGAATGTAATTCTTAATTTTTTCTTCTAATGGTAGAGTCACTTAGCTTGTAGGTCAATTTACTTATGACACGACATTAATGTTAAAACTCACATTTCAATTCAATTAACGCTAGACTTTTGCGAATAGCGAATCCTTGTTTTATTGTCCTTGAATACCGGTGTGTTATCGAGTTTTGGTTGTTTTTGATATACATACAGTAAGTTCGTAGACAATATTTATCGACACAGGTATACAATAACTCCCGTTGCGTTTGTTCTGTATCATAGCATATACTTGTAGCTCGAGCGATACCTGTTGTTTAAAGTAGTCTTAGTGCAAGAATAGGATGACGCTTTATAAAAGAGCCAAACTTCGCCTGCCATTACCTGAATAATATAACCTGAATACCTGAATAACAACATCGCAGCTTAAGAAATGTTCTCTTCTGAATCTGAAAATATGAAGTGTCATCGTTTCATTGACTTTATAAGCCGTAGGGATAATATACATAGGGAGGTATGATTTAGGTTGGAGGTCGAAGGTTTATAATTTAATCTTTAAATACGCACATTTAGTTCTCACGCAGAGATCTCATATATTTCATAACTGGTCTTTTTTATAATAATTATTTTTATTTTATAATCAGGCATGGAACATGCTCACTGAAACAATAGTTAAACAAAAATAAACAAAAGTCACCGCATACACAATTCAACCATACAACAATTAATCGAAGTGAGTCAACAGTCTGTTTTAGTAAGCAAATTTTTATACAATTTAAAACATATATGCAAAACACATGGAAATGAGCTGTGAGCGCTACAACTACAATATTTAGTTATTGAACTTTTGATATATACAAATAGCAAAACCAAAATACATATTAGATTATATGGGATGCATAGTTTAAAAAAACGTTTAAAACTTGACAGAACTACACAACCACGTGTTTTTAGCCACGAACGACGTGATCTAGATATCCAACTGGCTAACAGTTTGAAGTTCCAAAAAATAAGTATTGTTTATAATCACCTATGTTTCAAAACCTCTCGGTCTCTCCTATTTGAAATACCGTCGCAGGGATGTCGAGCCGAGCCTACCCCCACGAAGATGCAGAGACGCTCGGTCGCGAGAAGTCAGAAGAATCCTATAAGGAGTGGGCCAAGTATTGGACAGCTGTACAAAGCAACGACACTGGAGGCATTATCCGCGTAACTCAGGGTAAGTTTAATTAGCAATATACTGCGTACGTGCGTACACAATGTTAATGTTATATGCGCAGTTGCAGTAGTAATGGAGTTTACTTTTAAGCAGTAGTTATAATTTTCATAAGTTAATTTTTTAAATTATACAAGTCTTAGTCTTGTCTTTCCGGAAAACGGTGTATTTTTACCAATGCCTAACAGGGAAATTTGGCTAGATAAAATATAATATTCTAGTTACAAGTGAAACTGGATAACAAATATTACTTTGGTCTTGGAGGAAAGACTATTCATTGTGTAATATACCGGCGTGTAAAATGTCGTACTCCACAATTGAAACAAATATTGTTGTAGGACCTCATATGGATTGGCAACCGCTCGATGATAGCGGTGATGTCGCGGTCACATCTCAAAATAAGGTAAGGTGTGTCATTTACCATTACTTGTTACATGCGAATCAAGTAATTTATTCATGGAATATATTCGTAATAAATAAAGTAAACGCTTATACACTTAGGTTTCCAGTAGAATTTATCGTGCTCCGTGTGAGCAGCATGGATGTACTATATAAATAAGGCAACAGATAATTAAGATTTGACATAAAAAACATCTTTCTGCTTCGAACCGGCACCGAATATGGAACTCTTCGTTCGGTAGATGACGTCACTACCAACTGGGCTACATGATTGTCTTATCTGCGATTGAATACGGTTAAATTATTTGTAATGTAATAATTACATTTTTAATGTTAAAATAAAAAATTGCCATAGTATTACACAATAACAAGTAATTACTTATTTCATACAAAATATATTTGATTATTAGTAATTTGAGGCATTTTTTTCAGGCGAACTCTAGAAAGAGTGTCGACAGCGACAGGCGGTGGATATTCGCCATGAGGCACGGCGAGCGGGTGGACCTCACGTACGGTCAGTGGACTGGCCATTGCTTCGACCAGCGAGGCCAATACATGCGGAAGGACCTCAATATGCCGCTCAGCCTCGGCAAGAGGTGACACTTTTACATTATATCGAATATTTACGAAAAGAACAGAAAGTTTAGAAATTACAAAAATATTTTTTTAATATCTTACAACTTCAAAAATAATTTTGATTTTTATTATATTATTTTGAATAAGATTTGTTTTTAATACACCGATAAAATTAAATACTCATCTGGGGAGTGCAGTAATGTACATTATACATGGTTCAACATTTGGTAGCTCATTTTATAGCTGGAAACGAGCAGACGAGTCACTTGGCGGGTAAGCCACGCCGTCGCACACGTTCATAACATGGAAGGCGTCACCAAGAAAGAACCCAATGATTGACCTGTGATCTAAACGAATTTTAATTGAATCCATGTCATAGCCCTCGAAATGGATGCAATGGAAGTTCGTTGTGGTGTTTTCACATATGTGGCAGGAACTGTCGCTCATACAGTATTGTAGACGAAAACAAGGTACTAAATACATGCTCGCTAATCCAATTAAGTATTGTGATTAATGGTCTAAATATAACACATTTTAATTGTAATTGTGATTAATTTATTTATAATTAGTGAAATAAAAAAATTAACACTGGTTTTTTAGCGTGTGATGAGGTATATAAGTAAATAAGCGGGAGACATTTTTATCATATTACATTTATAATAAAATATAAAAAAACGTTGAACGTACGCAGAGCGGGCGGTGCGGAGTCGTACGCACGCGACACGCCACTGACGCGTGTCGGTCAGTTGCAGGCGCAGCTGGTGGGCGAGGGGCTGCGGCTGGCGGGAGTGTCGGTCGCACACGTGTATGCGTCCGCGGCTCTGCGCTGTGTCGAGACGGCACACCATTTACTCGAAGGTACTGTTGCGTCTCTATCACCGGATAATAGCTGACCGCGGGGGCACGGGGACGGTGAGGATATTATATGATTATCATGATTGTAGATGCTCCTCATTCATAGCTTCGGTATGAAGCACGGCTATAGGTTACAACTACAACATAACATAATGTACAATACAATATACAAAATAAAGTAAAATACGTCTATACGTATTTTGTTCCTACCATGTTATGTGAAGGCTATCTTCAAATTTTAGTTTACGCGCTATTAAGTGTTCTGCCGGAATTGGTTAACAAAGTAAATACGAATTGGCTGATATCTTATCACTGAAACGAAAATTGTTATTTTGGTTTGAGAATAAATTTCTGTAAAAGCCAAGTTGTAGGAATTGGTAGTTTGAGATTAATGCGTAAAATTCGTTGACTGGCCAAAGTTATACTATAGTATAAAGTTTTAACAATACATATCTATACTACTATATAAATCTGTCGAGATATTCTTTTTTATATGTTAACAGTCGGCAAATGAGTTGGTAAGTGGTCACCGTCGCCCATGAACATCAGCAAGACTAAAGGTATCACTGATGCGTTGTCGGCCAGGAAATGAGAAGGTAGAAATGAAAAAAGAACTAGCTCTCAAGCCCCCAGCCGGAACACGACGAGTCGTTTGGCGGCTCACTCAAGCAGGAGGGTTGTAGCTAGCCAGGCGGGCTTCAAGGAAAGATAATAATACCAATAATAATATTAATGACTTAATAATAATATTGATAATATAATCTTAACGCAAAGCCCTACCACCAAGCAGGCTGGCTTCTGTCGCCTCTTACGACACCCTGTTCTGCCAGCGTGAGATTCGGGGGGAGTATTCTAGGCGTTCGTGTGTCTCGAGATAACTCAAAAACTGCTTGACTGATCTTGATGAAAATTGGCATGTAATGAGAAAACGTGATTGCGCAGATGATAGATTATATAAATTTGTAATGTCTCTCTGTCGTATATTCTGGTTTTTTGTCAAATTTCATGATAAATATTCTTTTTATGACACACTGACATCAATTTGACTATTTCGAAATATTTCCGTCTGTCTGTATGTCCCGTTATTACTCAAGAACTGCTTGACCGATCTTCGTGAAAATTGGTATGTAGTGATAACATGTCATTATGCAGATGATAGACAGGCTATATAGAACGTCAGTTAACTGAATAACGTCAAACAAGGCAAAAAATATAAAAAATTTAATAATCATAAATATATAATTAATAGTCCACACCGAACGAAGTCGGACGGAGGCGCTACTTATTATATTATAACTATACCCTCAACAATAATATATTATACTATTACTATTATTATTACTTCCGTACATTACTTCTACATTTTAGGTTTGAAAACTGATTTATCAGTGAAGATTAAGGTGGAGCCGGGACTGTTCGAGTACAAGCTATGGCACATGGCTAAGGGCATGGCGCCCTTCATGACGCCGCGAGAGCTGCAGCTCGCCGGTTACAACGTAGATGTGAAGTTAGTTGTTACTTTTTAAAAAAACATTGAGATCACCATGACTTGTTGTAGGTGGTGCTGCGGTCTACTTATATTGGTTTGTTGTATTGTATATAACTGAGTGGCTTAAATTGATAATTTCAACAATTTGTTGGTGTATCAATATTTACAATTTAACACGGCATTATTTATTCGGCAAGCTATAATGGCCGTTTGGAATTTTGGCAGCTCATACGCTTTTTTAACAATGAAAAATTATGTATGATGAACAGGAAAGTTCATCACTCAGTTTTTTTTTTTTTTCTTACACCTCGCCTGCTTACAGCGTATGAGGCCTAAATATGTAGGGGTGAACATCAGGCAATATCAAACCCTCATGTAATACTAATATAATATTTGGTATGTGCGTTTGGTGGTCGTCTAGTTTTGTAATGACTTGTGTCAATTAAGTGTCTTTATACCCACACGATATGTTGGAGGCTATCCTCGACATGTATATAGAATTAGGTCATTTTACTCGTATGCCCAATGAAGGTCGCTCATGTGCTAACTGTGACGGAAACTTGTATTATATTCCCAAAATTATTATGTGTAGTAACGAAGGTTCTGGAAGGGTCGGCCTAAAACATGCATGTGGGGGTCTTTACCTGACCCGCTATTGTTCTATCGATTTCCGGATATTTTTATTGACTTAACGCGAAAGGAGTAGGATATATCTAAAAGGCTCGGAAATCGATATAAATATCGGGCAGGGTCGACTACGGTTGTATAGTTGCAACAAAGTCTCTGCGGAACTATTTTAGCATTTTCACGATTCTGTGTCTCCCGACACTACAGTATTAAATCGTCTCTATCATATGTATTATTTTGTCATACAAAATTATTCATCTTGCAGCTATAAACCTTATGTGGATTTAGACGTACAGTCAAATGAGACAATCGAAGAGTATTATCAGCGGAACAGGAAAGTGATGCAGAGTGCATTGGGGGACACAGAAAATGAGGGTGAGCATTTAGTATACGTGTAAATCTATTATTTTTTAAATTTTACCTTCTAGATCCCTTTATTGTTCAAGAAAAACCGTCGATAACATAGCGACACGATGTCTCACTAGGATCAATAGTCATTGTTAACTAGAACACCAGATAAGTGAGTTAAGTTGATGTGAGATCCTCATATGTAGTACTTCACTATCAAGGTTGACTCAATAGGTAGAAATCTCCTACCCTAACGAGAGTCGTAAGTTTGAAGAATATTAATAAAAACAAAAAAGGGATATTTTAATTAAAATTCCACTGTTTAATACATAGTGTGCATTGCATACAGAACTATATCATAATTACGATTTTCTGCAGGCGGCAACATAATATTCGTGGGTCACGCGGCCACGCTGGACACGATGGTGGTGGCGTTGAGCCGGCTGCGGGACGGCACCGACACCGGCGACTATCAGATTAGCAAGCACCTGTTACGCGTGCCTTACTGCGCGCTGGCGGCCATGCGCGACTGTCCACTACAACTAGTGCCACCGCCCTGCCCGCCCAGCATCAACTCCAGCTCCGGACGCTTTAACTGGAAGTTACTCCAGGATTCGTGAATGTGTGATAATATTGAGTATTCGTGGTTTCATGCGGCGAATACCACCCCCTATTGCCTTTATTTTTGACGTCGTTGTACGACGAATGAACAAAATCATCATTATAACGCTATAGATATTCGCACTAGATAGTTTAGTATATAGGTCAGGACCGTTCGATTTGTAGTTGCCAACGGGTTTGTAGACTTGCCTTTAAATTAAGAATGTCATCATCGTATGCGGCTTAATCAATACCGAAAAAGTGGAAGGTTAAATATATGATTCAGATGTCATCAATGAATCCTACTGATCGATCAGTTTGACTAAGAACCAAGTAAATATGGATGTAGTGATTAAGGATTTAACATTTTTTGTTTATATATTTTAAAATATATCTCTTTTGATAACTATTTTAAAGGCTTTATTCATTGACATTCATAATAAATGACTTAAGTGAGATGTAAGATGATTAAAATCACTCATTTTAATCTTCCACTTATTATTGTTTTTTTATGCTTTTGTTTATTTGTAGTTTGTAAGATGAGGTTAGATTAAGTTACATTGGAAGCATTGCTGTGTTGGTATTTTGGCGAACTGATATATTTTCTACATGTTTATTTTTTGTATCTGATTTGTAGTAGACGAAATCGTCATTTATAGGTAGTTCTTGTGAAATTGTTATTTTCTATCAGTGGATGGTTAAGGTCAACGCTAATATATGTAATATTTGTCAATTTATTTCCAAAGGAAAGGAAAGAATGAAGGAATGTGATGCAATTCAGTTTCCTAACTTTAACATTCCTAAAAAACGTACAGCACTCAATATATAACTATAACTAGTTAAAGGTGTATTATTGTAAGATTTAATCATCATTTGAAAAGTATATTTTGTAGTATCAAATATTTATCAATATAATTTTTTAAATATACCATTTTTATAATAATACCGTAATTGTTACTAAATGTGATTGTACCACTAATTGTTGTTTAGTAAATTTAACAACAGCAAACAATTAAATATTTAGCTTTATCTGAATTTTAAGGATTTCCAGTGTTTATTCTAGTCAATAGAAGATGACAATAATATGAGTAATTACTACATTGTATAAAATATTGACATGTGAAATCAAAGTTATAATAAACATAGTATTAACTATTTGTTTCCCTGTTTTCTCATTTCATTGCCCAATTGTATACTTGTGATAGTATCAAATACTTATCTTTAAGAACAACACTATTGTTACATTGAGTATGTATTCAATCCGTAATACATTAAATATATATGATAAGTACAGGAGGAACTGTATTTTTCTACTTTTACTAGTATTATTGTGAAGATACCTGAATTGAAAGTCTACATTATACAATATTGTTTCTAGCAAAATGTGTCAATATGATTAACTGATAGCAAGCTAAACTAATTCCACAAATGTGGATAATAAATTTGTTTTATTAAAAATTGTTTTATTGTTACTGTTATGTCTATTTGAAGCTCCGAACATAGTTCTAACAATGATTCCACCATAAATGAGTGGTTGCCAGTTTTAAGCCACGTGATGTCATTTATTCTATCCAGCTATTTCTGTATAGTAGGTCTAATACTTTTGTTACATATTCCGAATTGCTTCTGTATCATTTACCTCGGAGGAGTGGTAGCCTTAAACATACTAATGTATAAAATTTGATGTGTATAATTTATTTACAAACATATTAAATAATCGCACAATAAAAATCGCAAAACAGTTGTAACATTTTAGACGTATAAAAATAACAAAAAGAACTAGTATAAAACGCATATAAATAATAATTCACCGCTTCAAACAAATATACAAGACTTGAGGACAAACATCTACACCAATCTGGAATCCATCCTTCGCTTGGCAAACAGGCCCATTGCCAAAAGTACTATAAAATTGTCTAATAAACAAGCAGATACCGAAGACGGCTTTGTTTTAAACTTTAAAATGCCTTCAATCTGGGCATTAATATTTCCCGTAAATTGAGGGAATAAACAAACCGATAAACCGATTTATATTTTTAAAAAGTAACTTCCTGAAAACTTGCTCTTATGTAAAACAGTAATACTATTTATAAGAAGATTGGAAGATTCTTTTATTTATGGCATCACTAATTCGTTGTCAGCCAAGAAAGAATTCAAGCCAGCCGGAACACGATGAGTCGTTTGGCAGCCGAGTCAAGTAGGAGGGTGGTATCTAGCCAGGCAGGCTTTATGAAAATATAATACCAGTAATAATATTAATGAATTAATAATTATATTGGCAATATAATTCTTGCCAACATGATGATACCATTAAAACATTATGTCCACTGTATTTAAGACTTTAGAATTACCAGTATGAACTGAGATCACAAACTCAAAACCTATTTTAATTACCTTAGTTTCTTGAATACAGTTATTTTACATTGGTATTTGTATAATTCATTCTTTCAGATAAAACTTCTTCTACAATTTTTTGTATTATTCGCCTGTCTTCCAATTTAATGTCCTCGGGTTTTGTCTTGTCGTCATAAATCTTTCTATCGATAAGTCGCACGATTACCTCTTCAACAATAGATTCTATATTTTCTTTTGTACGATTGTCCGACTTGTGATCTTCTGATACAACCTTTTCTTTTTCAGTATTATTCTCATGTTCAATTTCGCCAAACTCTTCCTCTTGCATTGCATTATATTCTTCTTCGGGTATATCACCCCTGCCATCCAATTCTTTTTCCTTACTTTCAGGTTTAACATTTGACATAACATTTATTGAAAGCTCATCAGCTATATGCTTATGGCGTTTCATTATTTCTTTCAGTTTTTCTTTGGCTGATGCTACGACTTCTTTACGCGTTTCTGATTTAATCTTTGTAATAGCTTTTTTCTTTCTTTCTTGTCTGAACAACTTTATGTCATCAATAGACTTAATTTTCTTATTTTTTTTATTTTCTTCTACTTCTACTGCAATGTCATCTTGTACATCTTCGGTCTCAAATATAACTTGTCCAGCAGCATTCACTACTTCATCATTTTTTACAGAATCGTCTGTTAAAATACCTTCGTCTTCTATAAATTTTTCTTCCACATAAAAGTCTTGTTCTATTCTATCTTCTATACCAATATTTTTGGCACTTTCATTATCACTATGATTTATTACATTCTCTTCTGAATCCATCGACGATTCAACTATTTCTTTAACATCTTCATTTGATAATTTGAGATCATTACTTATTACACCTTTTGGGTATTCCCTGAAATCTTTTCTTTCCAAAATAAATAACGCTGGTTTTGTCTTTATTCTCACAGGAATCATGACCTTATAATTCATTGCTATTTGAGAAAACATTTCCACGCTATCTAAAATATCGTGAGTATGCATGAACGTTTTGAGACTTGGTGAATATTTGCTTTTAGCTTCGATTATCAAATGTGTATATGCTAGTAATTGTTCTGGCTGTAAATATTCCGTTTTATGATAAGTCCAGTGATCATGGATCTGTGTAAATCTTGTAACTCCAGTTTGTGCCGCTAAGTTGCTGATATGCACATTGACATAAGGTTCATTTTTCAATAACTTGTGAAATCTGTAAGAAATTGTTTAAATCAGGATCAAGTTATAAAAAAAATATATTTACAGGAATAACAAAAAAGCTTTCTTCATCGAAACTATTAAAAAAATTCACCTTGTTATTGCGACTCCTCCTGGATAATTGGTTATAGCAACTAAAGTTAACGCAAGAGAAAACATAACATTTGAAATGATGAGAACAAGACATCCACAGTATAGTAACTCGTAAATCGGTGTTTTCTTTCGTCTTATATATCTGTAATATTAATTAAGTCTTATTAATAGAACAAAAACATTTTCGATCGAGATACATGTATCATTTTTAAAACAAAGTTAACACTATTCTGTTACTTACACATATGAGCAAACTGCCGCTGAGGACATGTTGAGCAACGGGAAAACGTAAATAATAAATCTCAGCTCCTTATGTGGTAGAAAGGAGAACAATAGAACATATGTAACTGCTGGAGTCACAATAGGTATTAGCCGCTTCTCTAAGTAGAGTCCCACAGGGATAAATATTAGACTCGGACCAAGACCCCTAGGAAGTGCAGAGTAGAAGTACCACAGAAATGGTGAAGTCTGTATTATTGAGTTAAGAATATATGGCCTTTATGTCTGTGCTTATTATACATTGTAATTTCTCCATGTTGGTGATGAGATATTCGTATTTTATGGGTAGCAATGCCACTTAAACTGAAGACGCCATTGAAATGACTCTCCGCCTATATTTCTCCATGAATATGGGATACAAAACGTCTTAGAATTTGCGATTTGGTCGTTAAGTTTGGAGATCGAATCGAAAAATATTTATTTATAATTTATAAATCGTTTATAACAGATTTTTGAGTCACTTTTATACATTAACCAGGCATTACTAAACAAAATTGACGTAAGAAACTGTTTATTGCTGCACATTTTTGTTTTTGCTAGTATTTAAATCTCTGAATCAACGGAATAGATTTATTTATTAAAGGATACTCCCCAATCTGAACTTTTATTGAGAATTGTGTTGTACCAAAACACTTCGGCTTCGGGCCACAAGAGTCGGCCCCAAAATATTGAATCTATTATTACTGTAAGAGATACTAGTCCCAAACCAGCTGGTATCACAATTTTCAGGAACCTGGAAAAATAAACAAAAAAAAATGTATTCGTAAAATATGGGAAAACCTTCAAAATAACTGGATATTTATTCCTGAAATAAAATGTCAAATATGCTAGCTATAAGCGCCATGATTATATAAGTAACATTAAAATTGTAGGTCACTAACTTACGCGGTTACATCCAACTTCTTAAAGTACAAGTCTATTACCAAGAAGAGAGCAAACAGCATGGCAAGCTCGGATCTGAATATTACAATGGCTGCACCGGCACAAATTATGAATTGCTTATGTTTTCCAGATAACCATCCTTCAAAGGCTAGAAGAACTGTGAAAATACGTTACGTATAGAACAACAGTAATTTTGCATTGATATTGCTAGTGTGGTAATTAAATGTTATAGGAATGTAGATATCGGTGCAAGAGTTATTGCCTAAGTTAATAATAACGCATAAATTCATATTCAAGTTCAAAGACATTAAAAATTCAGGTAAATTACCAATATATTTATGTGCGTCATTTTTTAATTCATCGTTTAGAAAAGGTGGATCCAGGGAAATAAATACTTTAGGATCTCGTATTTGGATATATTCAGTCAACCACTCACAATACTTTTTTTATTGATTATTTTGTTAAACAATCTAAATTCATATAAATAACATTAAAATTGTTTAATCATTATATTAATATTGTTTATTATTACTCAATCACAGTTTGAAGATGTGGAGGAGAGTGGAGTGGCGAGGAGCAAGTAGAGGGAGCACCGTATTTGCCGTATTGGAGCGGCCTAGAATACTCCCCCCAATCCCACGCTGGCAGGACAGGGTGTCGTAATAGGCGACAGAAGCCTGCCTACTTGGTGGTAAGG
>DWPT01003969.1:0-13765 GCA_018251895.1 Agathymus mariae mariae
AAGTTAACTTCTAAAAATTACTAAAAAAGTGATCCTATGTAACGTGACGTCGATCTTAGATACGTTTATTTGGGATTTACCTTGAGGTTATTGAGGTCAGGGACTAGTTAAACCCGACCTTGTTTGTTATTTAGTCGAAAACTTCGTACGTTGCATTTTCCCAGGAGATAACTTTCTGAAGTCTACACAATAAATTATGTAGACATTTTAAGTCTCCTAACGTTTGCGAAGCAGCGGTAATATTAGTGAGAGTTCAGAATATTATAGATGAAATCAAGCATCGAATGCGACGGGTAGTTGAAATGTATGATCTAGTGGCAAAATTTCATGATAACTTCACTGCTTTGGAACTTTGTCGAAAATAAAGTAAATTTAGAATTATAAGTCTCCATTCGCCCTTGATTCCAAGACAGCTTCATCTACTAATGGTGACCACTGACGAGACTGATTTTCCCTATTGAAAGTCGTTGGACTCTTTATGGATTGATATCCGGGGGTACTCGTAATTTATCAAGTAACTTATATACCTGGGTAGTTCCTGTCTGATTTTTAGAGCCAATCATTTAATTCGTTTGCAATGTTGGAGAACCAGCAATAATACAGCGGCTTCTCTACTGCCGTTTTGTCCGCCAACGTATTGATAACGTTTTTGTTTTATGTGCAACTATGGGCGATGGTGACCACTCACTACGAGGTGCCCCGGCTAATCATGTGTTGGATATCGATATATAAAAGCGACTGTATTTAAAATCAACATTGCAGATAATATCAATCAAATCTGTGACAATGCTAAGTGCATTTGTTCTGGTCTCGTCATGGAAAAATATAACTGTTATAATGTCTAACTTATTACAATTTATTAATAATGGTTTTATTGAGTTGTTTATTTTCATATGTAGAGTTAAGCTGTGATTTATTTTGTATATCAATGGATTGCAGTAGTCACTGCAAAAAAGTGTTTCTTTTGGTCATTAGCCGTGGGTCAAGAAATATAATACACTGGACCGCAAAGAAAAAAAGGGTCGGTCAGAAAATTTTCAATAATTAAATACTGTTTTAGTCTGCTTAAATGAAAATAAAAGTAATGAATTCAAGCTTTTTATTTTTAATAAATGTAAAATAAATAAAAATGCGTACTTTTTCCAATATTTTCGTAAATGTAGATTGGTTACAGATGTGCTGTTTTCACGCATTTTAGTACTTTGTGTTGCCTCCGCGAGCTCCCAATACTGCTGTTATGCGATATGGCATACTTTTTGCTAGGTTTTTTGAGGCGACGCTTAGGAATATTCTGCCATTTCTCTATTAAAGGCTCTTTCTCTATATTAAAATGGCATTCTCGCCCATGTCCACAAAAAATGGACCAACCTAGTCATTCAGAATTTTAGTGACATATCTTTCTGCAGTTAAAGTTCCATTTTCTCACCAGTTCAGTGCGACTTTAGAAAGCAATCCCAGCCACACCTCCAGCCAGCCTCCGCCGTATGATACTTTTCTTCTATACAGGCTTGGTTATAGCGCTCTCCTTAATTCTTGTGTTCTCTACCATAACTCAACCTTGAGTTCCTGTGGTGTCTTTCTAGTTTTGGGCCATTTGTAGGTCTTAATAGCTTTAAGTTCGCTTCAGCTAGAGACCTTACTGTATCCGTACTCAGATTGTTTCCTCCAGCTCGTAGATAATGATTCTTTACTTCAAGGCATAAGAAAGCGATTTCTCAAAATTGGTGACACCATATAACAATCCTCCCGCGTCGTCGTGCACTTTGTTCGGCCTGTTCCTGGTCTTCGAAGATTGGATCCAGGTCCATGGTAACACTGGAGTACTCGCTGAACTGTAGAGAGTCACACCAACAGTTTTCGCTGTATTTCGCTGACTGTGCTCATCTTCAAGCATTGTCAGGAGCCTGGTGCATTCTTTAGGGGTTATGGATATGATGACTTCAGATCATATTTATAACTTTTTTATTGCAAAACTAAATCAAAAACAAAATAATTGATTTCTGTTTTTTGGTTCTGAATTCAAAAACGACCATTATTTTATATTTTCTGTTTTTTATACAATTATCGAAAATAAATAAAAAAGGTTTTGCATATTATTTTATGTGGCATTAAGTCTTCTTTATTTTAGTCTTTATTTCATAAAGCTAGGTCAGGTACTTTTGAAGATATTGAAGACTTTCTAACCGACAATTTTTCTTTACGGTCCAGTTTATTTGGGTTGTACGTCTCGTTGGATGCCATCGGTTTAAGAACTTTTTATAGCCGAATTCTCAGCTGTGAGGCAGACCCAGGCCCTATCGTGCGTAACAGCTTTAACTAACATATCACATTCGATGTTTGTGTGTATTGTTACAAAAGGTCACGGAAAAGCTATGAATTAGGAGGAAATTAAAACTATACTGACATTTTGAAATCGTATTTAATAATACATTAGAAACATCTACTTACATTATATTATTTACTAAACGATTAAAATTCAATGCTTAATTTATACTTAATAATAAAAGATACAAATAACTTAATAAAATAATATTGAATACAGGAAAATATCTTCAAATTCAAGTTTTTTTTTTGTTTGAATGTCCAATATTTTTTGACATAAATCTGGTCAAAAAATATTGGGACATTGAAACAAAAAAAAAACTTGAATTTAAAGAAAGTCTTTGATAATGTTTCGAGACATGTGGTTGTATACACCTTCGGCCGCCTTAATTGTATCGTGTCAATGAAGTCAAGCCTATTTTAGTTACATTACACACAACCCTTAATTATCCTGTAAGGGGTTGGGTCTTCTATCACTATGTGAAGGATAAATGCCGTGTTCTACTACGCTGGCTAAGTGCGCATTGAGTGATTTCACATATCTCTGAAAACATTATGGCTAGCTCTCTGGTCATACATGTGTTGGCCACGTTGTTTTCCATCACAGGTGAAAGTGATCATTTAACTCTAAGACACATACGATAGCTGAAGAATTAGATGCTCCTACCGAATACAGACCCGTGCGGGAGACCAACACTTATACCACTAGGCTTTACAGTAAATAATAATAGTAATAAAAATATTTCGAATAAGTCTATGGTGCAATCATGTAAATTAAAAACAATTATTGTATTATAAAAAAATAAAATAAAATGTGTTACTTAAATTTAAACGTTACAACGGAATAATTTTTGTATTTTAATTAATCAAATGTAAATATGTAATGCTTTTACTTAGATTTGTTTATTGTGTAGCGAGGACAATAATATTTATTACTTATAAACATCGTGTCAATCTTAAATAAATCTTACCAGACTTTTAGACTAACCAAAACCGCCGCTGTATGTTATTGGGGAAGAGTCCCTTTCTTTGCTATAACACACATAACAATAAATGAATATTTCGGGATATTTTTATTCATGTTGTCCTTAAGCAATAACGTAAAACAGTGAAAGGAGATAGAAATCAATTTACAATATGGACAATTATTAACTGTGTTTTAATATTTTTAAATTAAAAACATATATTACAACTGTATATTTACAGCGTAAGCATATCTGCAATGGCACATACATATATTTGTTTTGCAATATGTAAAAGTATAAGGAATAAATATATATGCCCAGTAAATAGTCCATTGTAGTAACTAAGCTGAATTAAAATTACGCCCAACACAGAAAAATTTTTTCAACTGAAAAACAACCACTAGTTTTATAGCTAATTAATGATGTCTTCCACAGATTAGGATTATTAATGTACCCGATCTGTCAAACGCTTTAATTCATAAAAGAAATTAACTTCGCTTTGAGTTTTTACGACAGTGAATTGCCTTAATACCTATATAAATTATTCAAAATTACCAGACGCTATTAGTGAGAAATTGAGTAACTACATTTTTATTTGAATTTAGTTTTTAAATTGAAAGTCGTAGATATTCTTAGACGTTAAGAGTTTCGACTAGATCTAAGGTTTGGTGTGAAAAATTATAAGATTTAATATGTTTAATTTTTTATGATTAATTGTATATTTAACTTTTTACGTTACTTCATAGATCAATCGAATAAATGGTAATCCTGTAAGGTTTTAGATATATAATATATATATATATATATATATAATATATAATAGCAGCAAATAAAAAAAAATCCTAACAATTTTTTTTATTGTACTTTTTTGTGTGTGCATTTATTATTATAGAATATAAATTAATAAATAGGACCAGAAACGCTCGCACAAACACATACGAGTTTATAGAAATATACATATCTACACATATTCTATCCACTGCACAACATGTGTGACGTAGGCAACAGCTTAGTCATCACAAACAACCACGACTCAACAAGAAATATTTATTTGTCACATAAATGTTTGCCGCAACTGGGAATCGAATCCGTTACTTAGCACAACGTGGTTGTAAAGTCGATTGTAAATTTATTTCTATTTTTAAGTTACTAACCAATGAACTAACAAGAAAAGTACGTATTTAGATATATACTTAGCCTAAATTTAAATTCACAGCCTATTTTGGCTCTTATCAAAACCTGAACAAAGGCTTTTGTATAAGAAAAGAACGATTTATATTGATTTATTTCTCATGCCTATATACAAATAGGTTGCAAAAAATCATGTAATGTAAAGTTCTTACGTATGAAATACCGTTAGATAAAGTTTTTCTTTTTTTTTAATTACGTTTCTTCTTCTACTTACACCAAAGGCTGTTGCTAACCCTGACGTGATTAGTAAAGATTTCGCTACTATAATCGTTATAATATGTCGCCATCGATTTGTGTTTTAGGCCGGATCCCGGGCCGATCTGTAAATCCAAATTTCCAGTAAGGAACTTGAACATAATATGTATCTACTGTGCCTTAATTAGTTGTGGCTGGTTCAAACACGTATGATTGTCGAGCAGTAATGCCGTGGTAATGCCACTACCGATCTCGTACTGAAAAATGCAATATTTTATGTATTCCATAATCGTCTATGTCAGACCATAACCGAATGACTTTAAAATAAATGAATAAACAATGTCGAAACAAATTCCGTAGTCTATTATCATATTATTAGTATCTGTAGTATAAAACAGTAAACTGGTCGAATTTGTAACGAGTTAAGTACTTACTTTTAGAAAATCTCAAGACGGGTATAAAGTTTACCTGCATTCGATGTAGAAGACAATATATATATAATATATGTAATATATTATATTTTTGGAACATTTGTCCGCCTTAGTAATAATAATAACAACTGAAGTTATCACAACTTCTCATATATCTACTGGAAATTTTCTCCAAACAGGTTGGGTACCATTAACGGTTGCCAACCAGAAAAATGAGATTAAATGTGTAAGGTAAGAGATTGTACCTTCTCGTATCTAAAGCTATTGACGGACTGTCATATTTTTGTTATATCCGAAAATGTCTTTTAAAAATCTATTTTTTTGACGCAGCATAAAATATTCCATACCTACCTATTTCGTGGTGGATTTTAGGATTTTCCTAGTACCTGTTCTATTATATTAATGAAACTGTCTGTCACAGTAAAAGTAATAAAAAATTATTAAAATTATTTCACAAGATCCAGACACAATACATTTATTTTTTTCATAGTTAAGAAACTTTAAGAACGACTGAACGAATTTTAATTGTATTAACTCGAACTTAAATGATGACTAAACAATTACAAATAACAATCCTAGAACTATAATAGTAGACTTATTGACATATGAAGGTTGAAATATGAGTAAACACCATTGACGAATTCCTACCGCAAAAATTTCTAAACCCACTGTCAACTAATGCTCAAATACTGGAACGGTTTTCTTTAATATTTCTCTAAAGGTCACAATCCAAGCATTCTGAGTGTCTATAAAACTTCTGTAACGTCGCGATTTTGTGCTGATTCGTGTTGAAGTGTGGCAATATTTGTTTTGGGATAGCAAATAATTTCGTCCTCTGACACTTACGTATCAGATAAATCCTCTTCTTGTAAGGTTGGCAACAAAGATGTTTGAAAGGTTTTCTGTTCGACCGTCATTTGTTAAAGCAATTGTTAGCTAATTTTGTTCTTCACACAATATAACGGTTTCCTTGGAACCAAGTCCTGTGATTCAAATTTAAAAGTAATTCAATTTTGTATTTTATATATGAAACTTCATTAATTTAAGTTATATTAAAAATTATAATATGTTCTTGGTTTGCCAAGAAAATCATAGTGATTGTTGCAGTAAAGATTTTAGTTACAAGGAAAAGAGAACTAATTTAATTTCTGGTAATTAGAACTTATATTTAATTTTAATTTACCAAAAACATTCTGTTGACCAAGTGACGCATCATAACATTTATATTACATGATCAATCAACTATTTTGCAGCGTAGTTCGACTAATTTGGAGTTGTTTCAAATTAATTTATACATACGAGTATAATAAAATTCTAACTGATCGCGTTCTGTACATGAACGATATATGAGTAAAACTATTATTAGGCTCTTTATTAAAGCAATAGAACCGAAAACAATAGTTGTTAGACTTTTTGTCTGTGCGTTTGTGTGCGCTAATTTCAGAAACAGCTGTTCTGATTGCGTTCTGGTTTACACTACTGTATTGCAGTAAGCATCACTTAATACTTAAAGTTAATTTTATTGCATTCCTTCCATAAATAAAAAAGTTGTTACTTAATATTGTAATTTCCAATTCATAGAACGGGAAGAAGACAGTTCTAAAACAATGATGGTTTTTAAGCGTACAGCGTAGTGTTTCTGAAGCGAAGCGGTGGCGGTTTGCCAGTATTGACTAAAGTGTAACAGGATACTAAACACTTATATAATAAGTAACATAGTAAGGAAACTTATACAAATACACAAAAATACAAATGTAACCTTTTTGACAACTAATTCAAAATTAACTTTAATCTCGTTGTTATGAATATTACTTTAGCAATGTATTGTTTTTTTTCCGATGTTGATTTTTAAGTGAAATTTGATTTTAATACTTAATGTGTATGTGTATGTGAAATAAGAATAATGGCCTAAGAAAGAGTAAAACACTAATTAGAGACAAAGTTAGCTTATAAAAAAACATTTATGAATCACCACTTTCTACAGGCAAGAATTGTTGTTGAGCTACTGATGACAGAACCATGTCAATGGGTTTAGTGTCGTCGTAGAGAGATGGCGCTTCACAGAGAATTGCGAAGGTTCCAACGATGGAAGCGATGGTGAAGATCCAAAGGAACAATCTATCGAGTACCATAGCGACGAAGCCCCAGTCTTGATCCTCCTATTTATAAAGAAACAAAATAATTAGTAAAATTTGAATAATGGAAAATATGTGAAACTTGAAAGCTTAATATTGAATGGATGAGACCACCACGTATCTTTGAGTAATCTCTAGTATCAAGGATAACCGTATTGGGGTAAGTAATGCTCATAATTGAAGAACCTCTACTTAAAGCAATTTGAACTTTGAAATGTTTCAGTTTTTCGCTTCCAGTGTTAGAAAGGCAAAAAAAAGAGTTCCCTGAAAAAAGACTGAAGCGTTAACACAAAGCCTCATGCGTCAGTGATGATTTTGGTGCTACGGATGTTTATGGACGGCGATGATCAAGTACTATCATTTATGGTTTACTCTTTTTCCGGCTATAACATAAGTAAGAGTAACAAACCGCATTAAATTCATCTTGCCGCTGCATGTGATGCTGGATGAACATAACATTATGGATAGCTTTTTCTAGCTCAAATGGATATTTCTTCCTCGGTGCCACGTCACTAAGAGAGTCATCTAATCCTGACATTACTGAAGGTAGTCCATTATAGCCTGCTCCAAGACTACCTAGTGCTCCAACAAGACCGCTAAACCTGGAGAAGCGAAAAATATCGGTTTAAAAATCTTTAATACGAGGTTGCAATTAAAATAACTTTACTATTAAATCACTTTAATTTTCTTCTCTTCTTTTATTGTTCCGGGTAAACAATACACTCATTATCATAAATATAATGGTCCGTTTTCGGAATCTAGTGTTCTCTCATAATATGAGTCGAAGCCTATGGTCCGGATGACCAAGTTTGACCATATACGGATTAACAGACTTCACACACCTTTGAGAATATTTCCTGACTGGAAAGATCCAATGCCGAAGCAAGTTACAATTCTTTCGTAATTTAAACTCATTTAATACATTAAATTACTTACCGATTTGTAGCCGTAGTCGAATGTAGTCCATTGCAGCCACCTGGCAAATGATGACGTATGGAATCAGGGCTGGACGCATTTGAATTGGTCTGTTCCGCAGCTGCCAGAGCGTCTTTGAACTTATTCTTTTTCATATTCCGACCAGCTATCTTTTGTGCTGCAAGATCTCTTAGCAAATCTTTCGGTACTCTCATTAACAATACTCTCGGTAGCTTTGTTATGAAGAACTTTCTCACCCACGGCGCCATTTGATGAGTACTAGGCTTGCGATAGTGAACATTTAGTATGATGATGGTTATGACAACAGACAATCCAACTAGTAACATAGTAAAGAGAAGGTATTTTCCAAGCAATGGCAAGGCGAGTGAAGTAGATGGTATAATTTCGGAAATTAACAAGAAGAACATGGTCTGAGAAAGAAGTATGGAGATGCTCAGTGCAATCTTTTCGCCAGAATCTGCTGGAAGATAAAAGACCAGAACTGATAGGTATGAAATTCCCACGCAGGGAACAATTAGGTTTACGGTGTAAAATAATGTTTTGCGTCTGAGTGTGATGTTGAAGAATATATCTGAAACCAAAAAATATATAAATTATTTCAAATTATTTAATATAGTTGTATGTGTTACTAATTCGGGTTAAATATTGAAATGATTAACATCGCTCAGAATTGGATGAGAAAGCAATAAAATTAAAGTAATAAAAATATACACTCAAACACTCACACAGTCATAGTAAGATTTCCTGTATTATGTGTGATAAGATCATACATGATTGAAATATCATAATCATCTACGATTAAAGGACAAACATTTATTTGTTACGAAAATATCTGTTACGAACGGAAACGTACCTGAAATTCTTCGCATGGCCAACAGGGTCTCTACCAATAACGTTACAAATATTATATTGCCTATTGTTTAACTTTAACTCAGAAAGTTGAAATCGATTGAAAAGTTTCATTCAAATGAGACTCTAAAGTCTCAAAGTAGAATGTAAGTAGAACAATATTTTTGGTATGTAACGTCTTTATATGGGGTTAAAAGTATATTCATTTTTTTTGCTTTATATAAATTAAAAGCCTTACAAAAAAGGAAAGACATATGGAATTCGCAGTAAAGTGTTTTAAATACGCCATATGTTATACGCTTATGAATAACAAAATGACAGCTTTTTCTTTGTGTATGTAAATATCAATTAAATAAGCAGATTTACCACGGATGGCTATAAATGGACTTCGCTGCAATAATTTGCTGGAATAATTTGAAGAATTTTCGATAACATTATATTCTCGATATTTTGTTGTCAACAGAAGCGTTATTTGCCGTTTTTGGTAGCCTGAATCTAACACTGGAGATCCCGCCGAGCCGCACCCAGGCTGCGGAAGGAGAACAACCAATCAGGAATACCGATATACACAACCGACTGAAAGGCTTCAGCCGACGTTAACCACCCGAGAGATTAGTTTAAGGCTGCAAAAGTTAGATTGTGTTGTTGTTAGTTCCGAAACCGTACGAAATCGGCTGCATGAATACGATTTACAAGCACGACGCCTAATTAGGTGCATACCTATACGTCACGGGAATTGCGCTCTTCGAAATTGATGGTGTAGGAAACACATAACATGCAACCCAGAAGCAATGAAATAAAAAAAAAAATTGCTATGATTCTCGATTTGGGTTAAGGCCTGATACAAGAGGGGTAAGAGTGTACCGTCACAACGGAAATACTGAAAGGCTGAGATTCGTCCAGGAAGTTTATCCATACAGCGGATTAACAGTTATGGCTTGGGTGGGTATGAATAAGAAGAAATGAACGGAGTACTTTTTTACTTTTTTATTGCTTTGTGCTCTTGGCGCCGACTTAACGTGAGTGTATTACAACTCGCATTTTCATACAGCTTTGTGGACCAGTGAGAATTTGGTGATGGAAAACATCCGCGCCTGTTGCCCTGGCGACTGAGCGACATCAACCCAACACCCGAAGGATTTGCTCAGATTCCATTGGAAGCGGTTGCGGCTGGATAACATACACAGACTCATCCACTCTATGAATAATCGATGCCGACAAATTTTCAACAACAGAGAAAGCCACACTTTGTATTAATTTATCCAATGCTTTTACAACAATTTAATTAAGTTTAGCAATTGAATTATGTTTAAAGAGGTTAAGTTAATTTGGGTATCCTAGTTTGTACTGCGTATTATGACACATACAGTACACATAATTTACTTTATGTCATTAAAAGAATAACTGAAAATAAAACAGTTAATTTTTTTTACATAATTAAGACACTAGAAGTATTATATAAATAATAAAATACGAACATTGTAATGTAAAAACTATTCTTAAATTCATATTAATATATGTTGTTTAGACTTTTTATGAGTATGAACGTAATATCTCAAGATAAAGGTCGAAGCATCGACTATATTTGTACAAAATAAATAAAACGAAATCCCTCTCGAAACGAATGATTGAACAGTGAATAACATACATTTCATACGTTTTTTACACTTCGATGAATTTGTAATAATATATGGGGGTTTCTACATATTGCATGGGACCATGAAATAAATTTGACTATTTGAACTCTCACAAAATTTATTGGTACTTAAGGATATATTTTCTAGTGAAGATAATTTTAATCGTAATAATGTAACGTGTTAGATTAATCTTACCTAATTTATGGTGTCAGTTATACGTAGCTAAATCGCACACATTCACTCAGAATTACTTGCGAGAAGCATGGACATGCAAGACATCGTTAATAATATAAAAGCTTAGGTCGGTCGTGAATCAAACTCACAATGATATTACTAGACAACACTTCTAGACTATCAGACTTCACTGACAAAGCCACAACATCTCGTTGGTAAACATTTACACTCACACCAGTTACAGTGCTGGCCTAAGGTGACCTCTTGTGATAAGAGGGGTCCAAGTATGTCCACAACATTGGTTAAACTTGCAAAAGAAGACTTCACATTCATGCGATAACTTTATGGAGTAATCTTAGATTCTAAAATTTTCCTCCGGGATTTTTTTTATGCCTTAGGCATGCAAACGAGCAGACCGGTCACCTGATGGTAAGTGTTCACCGCCGCTCATGGCCATTAGCATCACCGGGGGCATCACCAATGCGTTGTCTGCCTAGAAGGAAGTGATAGACCCGGTTCTTGAAGGACCCCATATATATGTAACTACTCATATTACTGAGTTGTCACGTAGCATAAAAAATCTAGTGTTAGACTGATTTTAGATCAGCAAATAAGATACTTAACGTAATTGAAATACCGCATAATTTAAAGTACATAAATATTGAGACAGTCTGGCCGTTAATAAAACAACAACATTAGACTTTAGCAACGAACTGGAAATGGTTAATAAAATTTAATGATGTGAAGCGAAGTCACACTTAAATGGAAAAGTTTGGTGTTCTCTAGGGAGACCAAATGGGAATTTAGTATTTGTCATAATAAACTGAACATGTACGTGACGGGTCGTGCGTGGTATACGATTCTGGAATCATTTATTTTGAAGCTTTGACCTTTTATTTTTCCAAAAGAATCAGAAGCTAAAAACGGTAGACGCACTCATAGCATGCCGGCTTCTGGCATTCTTATGCGATCAACAAAGTTAAGTAAGTTTGGAAACGGCTGACAAATGGGTGATTGAACGCAGTGGAAAAATTTCTTGAGCGCTTTCGTCTTTCACAGCCCTCGTTGAGTTATTTGCTGGTGTTTTTTTTAGAAAAACAGTTGTTAAGTTTCCAGAGATTTCCACGTACAAATATAGAAAGACCCCGAGATGTCTCAGTACAAAGCTTTTTATATCAGAGGATTCTGCTAATCCCCATTGCTTTATCAGTGTGAAAGCACATCAGATAGTAGGCAATAGATGAATATTTGCAAATGACAAAGACGTATAGAAAAAAGACTGTAGCCAGTTTTGCTCACGTAATTCAAAGTTAGGTTTTTATTAAACAGATCAATATGTTTATAAAGGATTAGATTAAGACATTCGTTGTTTCTTCATCTCCATAACAAAAAACTTTTCCGCGCCGGCATAAGGAAAAAAATTACCGCGCTATTAAATGAAATTTAATTTCAGTTAGGCTTTTAATTTTATACACATTAGGGAGTACTACTATAGTATAGACTACGAACAACTAAAAATGTTTCTAGTTTTATTAGGCGTAGATTATCAAATAAAAGTTTTTATCGCTTTATCGACGTATCGCCCCATGTTGTTGCCTAAGCGCCTTACACCGAGGAAAGTCTTATCTCCGTCAAGTTACTCCGATGAAGTTAACTCGAGCCGGTATAACTGTTTTGTTGATTGTGAGCGCTCGATACAATCGCAACTTGAATTCAAATAGGCGTAGTATTTACACAATCTGATTACGTACTACGTAGTAGTGAGCACGCAACGCTGCCAAAGATCTCTAGGAATTATTAGATGTCAGTTATTTGGAAAGTTGATTTATTAAAATCATAGCGGCTCGCCCCAACTTTGTTTGTGTTGAATAATTATGAATTGATATATACATTTGATATATAGCCTATGTCCATCGGGAATAATGTACTTATCACACGGTAAAATAATTTTTCAAATAGGTGCTGTAGTTCCGGAGATGATTCATGCGGAGGATTATATACACAAACTCCCAAAATTCGCATTCTCTCCTTATAGTATGAGTATAGATACTAAGTATAATGTCCTTACTGTTGCAAGTCGCTATGGTCTGTGTAATTCAATATAATCTTGTTAGTAGTCGTGAATCATGATAAAGTGTTTTACCTGCCTAGCGCATCACAACTATTACCGCCACATGAGTTAAAACCAAATCTCTCCTAATATAAAAAACTAATATCCATTACAACCATATATTTCTATAGTGTATATAATATACTAAATATTTGTAACATTTCCCATTGGAATTTTAAAAACTTAGGATCTGATCGAGATTCTAGCGCCATCAGCCGTTAATTACGGTATAGTTCTATGATTTAGTTACTTAACGTAATATATATAAATATTAAATTGCAACTTTTTTCCAAAGACACAATTTACTGTAACCGATGGAAATACTGCCATAGTTGCACACCGTGTAATAAACTTTTCTTGTGGTGTTCCCTGTACTCTGTTGTATCCCTAAGCGTAATCTCGACGCTGACATCGTAAATTACATCGCGGAACGTCGAGCGCGTATTTCACGTACGTTACTACGATAGACGAACTCGAATAGGCCGCTGCGATATACTGTTGATACTTGCCAGGTCCAAACCGCTACCGTGGTTTATGATGCAGATGAATCGAGACTGTTGTATGCACCAAACCATTGCGACTGCTTAAATACCCGAGTTGCTATCCAAGCGTAAATTCTTTGTTTCGACGGTATATATAGAAGACGCTACAAAACTTACCCAAAATTATAAATCGCTGAATCGAAATGATGTCTTATTAGATTTGTTTGAGAAATATTTATTATAAATTCGAATTCAAAATCATTTAATCATATAGGTATTCTGTAAATCCACTTACATTGAGAAAGTCAAACAGCATAAGTAACTCCTCAGCAAATATT
>DWPT01003970.1:0-13764 GCA_018251895.1 Agathymus mariae mariae
AGGGAACCCTAAAGGGGAGGGAGGGGGGGGGTGAGTGTGTAAACGTTAATAATAATGTTAGTTAAATAAGAAAAAAATTAAATTTAAAAACACTTTATCACAAGATTCAGGCATACTACAAATAACAACATGATTCATTATAAAATCCACGTTCTACTTAGAAGGAACTGAATCAAACTGTAAATAGTACATCGTCCAGTAAATGAGAACGAGAGCCTATTTAGAATCTATGAGTATCGAGTTGTAGACCCCATTTAATTGCGAAGCGCGTACGTGGTATAGTTATGGAGTTGGACCTGAAATTAGTGCCTACTAGAATCATAATTATTTGAACAGGATTAATCCTCACAGACAAGTTTTGTAATGTATATTTTACATATTAAGTTCTTATTAAACTATGCAGTTATACAGAAAAACCGTGGGCGCTATGTATGATGAGATACGCTTGTAAACATGCGCTCCACTTTCCTCATTCGTACAAGAAAAACATGTGATAAGTACATGTTTTTATGAAAAACATAGGTCATATTGGGGTAGCTTGGAACACTCTCCATAATTCCACGCTGGCAGAACATGGTGTCGTAAGAGGCGACAAAAGCCAGCCTGCTTGGTGATAGGACTTCGCGTATGGGTTATAACCCATCATGATTATATGTTAACAGTGTTACTATTAAGTAATTAATGTTATTATTGCCTGACTAGCTACCATCCTCCTGCTTAGTCAGCCGTCACACGACTCGTCGTGTTCGAGCTGGGGGCTTGAGAGCCAGTACTTTCATTCTAACCTTCTTCTCATTTTCTGGCCGACAACGTATCAGTGATAACGTTGGTTTTGCTGATGTCCACGAGTGACGGTGACCACTTACCATAGGTGGTTCGCTTGCTCGTTTGTCGGCTTTTAACATTAAATACATAGGCTATATATATGTTTAAAAATGAAGTATTTAAGAATGATACTTATATTATTTGAAATTATTACAGCTTTTTTCATGCCCTCTTTCTTTCTTCGAATTCTTACCCAAACAGGTCCATGCAAATAATTGATCAGTTTTATTAAGAGTCCCAATGAAACTCCTTTAAAAATAAACGTTTTTATAAGAGCAACGTCTTTGGATGCGTGAAATTTATATAGGAAAGTATAAAAACTAACACATTCACAAAGAAATCTTTTCCTGAGTCGACTTCAATATTAAAAGTTTAAAAGGGTCCGAACTTAATAGATAAATAACTCGGTTTTAGGATCCATAGTTAAAGTAGAAGCTCTTTTAGTTTCATCGCGTCTGATAATCAATGAATCAGAACTTTTTATGCCAGACGAGCGCCTCAAGAAGACAGAAGATAGTAAGTAGTCACCACAGAACTTCCACGTAGGAGCTCGTTGGGTTTTGTGCCATCCAGTTTATTCTCGACGTTAGTCATGATTGGTCTTCATTTACCTGGCTGGCTACCAACTCAATTCTAGACACTGTGAAAGGTCTTCACGTGAATGGATTGGAATGCTAGAGAGCAGTAACTAACAGTTTGACCGCTTCCATTTTGATCCTTAGTGCGTCGGTAATCCTTTTAGTGTCACGGATACCCATGGTTAGGACCACCAGTCGTCCCCTCTGATCGTTTGTCGGTTAATGACATAACAACTAACTCATGAACTCACACAGGTGGAGGTGCCAGTGCATTCTGTGAGGTTATTATTTATTATTATATTATTATGATTTAAAGGATAAAATTCCTGGATTATTCATTTTGAAGTGCTTCTCCGTTAACAAAACCGTACCAGAATATGAGGGAATGTATAATCATTACGAATTTAAGTAACTTTATAAGCAAACTAAATATTAACGACATAAATATCAGTAACAGTTATAAAATTACATCCTCGAAACTTGACACTAGTACCTAAACAGATTAACACGAATGTTTACATTACAGCGAATAACGCTGCCGCACGGGGTCCCACGAGTCTCGTCGCCACGAATATGCTGCCCCGACGATTATTCAGCAAAAATGCAGGTGCATCGATAAAGTGCATCGCTATAAAATTTATTTATATTCATAAAATGAATGTTGTAAAATTGTAAAACCTTTTTCTGTCATTATCGTGCTGTGTATAAGTTTTCGTTGTCGAAATAATTTTACTTCGGTCACCTAGTGTTAAATGGACAGTACAGCCGTGGACTTATTTTAAGCAATAAGGCAATTATATTTATACAAGCTTTTTGAGTTTAGTTAGCCATCTGCAAGATACGGGTATTTTCGCGACTACAAGAAGTTTTTTTACAATTACAGTTTTAGTTTGGCAACAATCCCACCTGATGGTAAGTACTGATAAAGTCTAAGATGTTGAACGCATTAACTTATAAAAGCTTATTTACTGTCTTCGTGAAAAGTTTAAAAATGCGTTTAAAATTAAGTTTAAAAATACCATTCAAATTTGTGATGTTTCAGGTAGTTAAAAATTAAGTTCATATACTCGTACCTACACCTTGTCCTACCAATGTCCCACAAACACAAAAAAAGCCGAATCGGTCGAACTGGTCTCAATCGATGAGCTTTCATACATGCTGCGATTGGTTTAAATTATATAGATTGATCACAAATAAACCTATTAATAACTAGCAAACCGCCCTCGCTTCGCTTCATAAAAACTGCGCCTTACGCTTAGAAATAGCACCTGCATTTTTTAAGAATCGGGATTTAAGGGGTGAGATTTTCTCGTTGTATGAATTAGACATATTAGTTTATAACTTTTGTATTTATTGACATATTGCAACGAAATAAACTTTAAATATTAAGTGATGCTTACCGCAAAACATTAGTGAAAATCATAACGAAATCGGATTAGCCGTTTCTGAGACTAGCGTGCACAAACGCACAGAAAAATTGTCAAAAATTCTTACAACTATTGTTTTGGGATCTATTGAGTTAATGAAGGTCCCAAATAATGTTTTTTTTTTCACATATCTATCATCCGTCCGCGAAAAGCGGTCCGTTGCATTTTATTGTATGTGTGGATTAATAAGTAATCTTTATATGAACTATCAAGAAAGCGGACGAGTCACTAGATGTATGGTAAATGGTCAGTGTTGCTCGTAGTAATGAGTAACATTCAAAGCATCACTTGATATTCTTCAATACCGCAACCAACCTAAAAAACCATTCAGGCATGTAAGCCCTACGATGCATTACAATCAGGATAAAATTCTGTGACAGAAAAACCAGCATTCTTCAACACCAGAGCAGAGACCGTTCGCCTAGCCTCGACTGTTGTTCACCACGATGAACCACGCGCAAGGAAGTTGACTTGTCCTTAAGTATTGTTATTATTTAACAGCCAATTGACTTCTTATATCATTTGACGTAACAGGCAACTAAGTATTGTTTAAATTTTACGTTTATTTTTAGATTTTTTACGAGTTTAACTTAATAGCTTGGAGTAACTACCTCCAGCAATAATGATGTGTCGGTGGTTAACCGCACGCTTCAGAACTTGAGCTGGTGTGTTTATATCGACGACTTTGTAACCCAGTAGAGTGTTGCCTGTCGAGCGATGGCTCCAGGGTTCAATTGTCAGTCGGGGTAAATGTTAATGTGCCAGATAAATGTATTTTGCATGTGCATGCGTTCGGTTGATTAAGATTCGATTATGTACAGCATCCTTACTACTTCAATGTTGTTGGCGTGTGCTTCAAGGTCACACACAGGCAGCGCTTGAAATATAGATATATACGTAAATGTCTTACCGTATAGACAAACCCTAAGAGGAAAGTACACCGTTGTTTTACCCGGGCTACAGCAGTAAGAGGAACGCTATGGTAGTTTCAAATACACCTGAGAGAGAAGTTCGAATCCGGCGCATAGGTCAATTTTTGTTTGAAACTGATGAGGCACCCTTCAAATTGTTTTAACGGTCGAACACGCAGCGATGAATTGGGCACATTCACTTAAGACTTTATAATTATTTCAGCGGAAGGTGCACTTGTTTGAAGTCATGGCATACGGCTGAAATATCACTCATATCACGAAATTGAAGATCCAGATGCGATTATTGCGGGAAGATCTTGTTTCGTAGTTATTACCTATAGGGCAACTCACTATATATTTATTTTTAATGCCAACCCTAACTCAACAGACGCCCTCGAAGATCTGTCCGGGCAAAAAGGATTCGAGTCCTCATTTCCCTACGCCATAGACCAGCGCCCGCAAGGCAGCACGCTGCGTAGGAAGTCTCTGATAAGTCTTTGATAAATGAAAATAACTTCCGTTGCTTGGTGAATAATGACATCTTAAACACCAATAGTAGACTAAACGTGTCAGAACCCTTCTTATAGGTGTCGGTAACGTTGACTCATATTGTTATTTCATTATAAATGCACAAAATGTCTTAATTAAAGATCGAAACCGGCATAATAATTCAGAAAAAATACACTGCCTCCGCCTGGTCCAGGGTTATATGCCATCCTTATCTAACGTAAGATAGATTTGTTTTCCGTCTCGCTTTGCGCCAGACGAACTTGTAAATTGTTCTTTTTACGACGCGTCCGGTTTAGAACGGCTTAAATGTTGTATCGTATAGTGTTTTTAGACTTTGCCGCGTTGAATTATAGTTCATTTTTCTATGCAGTATTTGTGAGTTAATATGTTTGGTTAGCTCAGAAGATGATCAAGTTATCTCGCTCAGACAAAACAAAATACAGCACAAGTCCTTTGAGCTTTCGAGTTTAGTTGCTTTACCGCGATTGCTTTTTGTAGCCCCGTCCCTTTTCTTGGAGCATTTCATTCGTAACGAAAACCTGTTCGATTCTGAAATCCTTTTTATGCCGTCGTCATGTGAAGGAAAGTTAACCTTATATTTTCAAGATTGAGATTATTTTTGTGGTATGTTTTTGTGAAAGTTAAGTCGTTAAGTATGTTTTCCTTTAGATGTTATTGTCACGTTCTATCGATGCGATGTGGATTTTGTCTTTTTGTTTGAAGTGCATTAAGACATACTGACATTGCGCTGTACGTTAGTTTCCTTCGGATCATGCATGATTCATACGGAACCTCTGGGAGTGATGTGATTTCACGCAACGTTGACAGTGGCATTCCTGGTACACAAGCATGCGGGACTCATACGTTATCTGCTTTTTATTTTCGTTTTTGAAATTTCAAATAAGCACTTGTAACGTTATTGGATAGTTCACGGTGACGGCTCAATTAGTGCGCAAAATTAACTTCAAATAGGATATATGACAGCGAAACTGTCCAAGTACATTTGACGCGAACAGGCAAGGCAACGATTTGTGTTTAATTAGTAATGACATTAATATTGGCGTCATACACGTTATGTATGAGAACATAACGGTTGGATTAAAGTATTTATATTCTAAGTTTACTATGATTTACTTGACCAATAGTTACAAGAAAATCAAACCGTATAAATGCTGGCAACTTAAGTGGTGAAGCCCAAACATGTTTGAAAGTTTCACTGATCTAAAACAGTAGTCATTCCGTACCTTATTATCTCCGATGGTTAACACTATGAAATTATGGGAACTGCTGAGCTTTTTACTTGATCGTGGGTGTGAAGAATTTTTGTAGTTTCCCAGAAAATTACTCGGTTGAGTCGTCAGCCCCGCCGCCGCCGCTGCAAACGCGTCGAGTGTTTGCTTGCCACTTAACAAATAGATCATTATATGGGCTGTTCCAGTATTTACTTATTTCTTTTTTACAGTATTACATAGAGTTCCATGCATGTACGAGAATATATATACATATATAGCGTCATACAATCAACATAAGAATATACTACAATTGTATTTTTATCAGTTAATATATAAATAGTATTTAATTGTTAACTACTACGTTAATATAAAATCAATGAAATTGTTTATTTAAATTTAATTGTAATATCTAAAATAAAATAAAAGTAACAATGTTGACGAAAAAGTAATCGAAACAGATTTTAAAGTCACTACTTACTTAAAAAAATACATAATAATTTAATACATTTATTTGTAACATAAAGTTAAAACATTGGTTGAAACATAATTGTCACTCTTACCCTAAACCTTATGTATGTGCAAATTTACATAATTTACTAATTATAAAAAATATATATAAATAGATGTAAACTAAAATTATATTTTTTTCATTAAATATAATATCCAGATGCTTTAAATTAAATCTTTTAATGTTAAATAATAATTAATTACGTATTTCTTTTAAAAATGTGTGTGAACATTATTTTAGTCTTAGTGTCAAGAAAGAATTCATCAAGTGAATATTAATATAATAGTCCACTAGTCGATTAAAAACAAATAAATTTTTGTTATGAACGAGTAGTTTTATATAAATGCAATACTAGTTAGTTATTAAGTTTTGATTTTACGTCACCTGTGGATTACCGTAGCAACAAGAGCATTACCGACGCGTTGGCAACGGAACGTAACGTGGGGTCGAGAAGGACAAGGGGAATTTTTAATATGCTGATTTCTTTATTACATCCTTCTCGTTTCCTGGCCGACAACGTAACAGTGATAGCTTTGGTCTTGCTGATGTCCATGGGTGACGGTGACCATGTACCACGAGGTGACTCGTCTGCTCGTTTGTCGGCTATTACCATTAAAAAAAAAATGCTACCACCAAAGGAAAGGAATTTCATACCAATATCGTGATATTAGAACTCGATGATATAACAATTCAAAAAGTCGTTTAAAAAGAAAATAAGCGGTTCTATGCAGGTGGTAGATATTATATTTGTTGTTATTTTTAAAATAAGTAAATTTTATACATACGTAAACGACAAGATTGAACCAGTCCCGTCTGAATAACATAGGACTTACATACAAGGTTATAAAAGTTAATTTTTCTTAACAATTATATTCACAACTGATCCGCCCTATTTTTTGCAATAACTTGATCATTTTATATGTATTAATTGCTCAAATAAGCAAAACTAAAGGAACTTTAACAAAAAAAAAAAAACATTGTACATATTTTTTCACATTCAAAATTAAATAAATCATGACACTGGTTATTGTAGAAAAAGATTGGGCATCGGACAGGAACCAATTATTTGGAACAGACTTAAAAACAAGGAAGAATTGGTTAATATTTTATTTTTAAACAAAACTAGATTTTTTATATGTTAATAATGCAAATTACTTCCTTTTTTTTTTTTTTTTTAAACTCTCTCAACTTAAATAAATAAATACTCAAACCGCCGCACTAGGTTTCATTCTGTTGAGGGGATCATGGACATACATTACCAATACCCATGAGCTGACAAGAAACATTTATCTGTCAGACAAATGTTTGTCCCGGCCGGGTATCCAACCAGGGACCCCCAGGGTCACTACCAATAGAGGTATGCGGTCGTCAAACTCATAGCCAACCTATGGGCTATAAGAATATAACAGAATCTCCATGTTTTTTACGTATTCCCAGTTTGAAAAAATAATATTGTTACATTATGATAACATGTTTTATTTCCCTGGCAGTTAACTTAAACTCATGCCTCGTCATAAAGAGCAAACATTTGCACACTCGCGTGTTTACTTAACAAATAGATAATTAGTGAGTCCGTGTCTTACTACTGCATATATAAATACTGATAACGACCCGCTAGTGTAGTATATCTGGAGACACACTGTATTTATTCTGTTACGTTGATATCGGGGATGTATTCGTTATAATAGATATAAGGACAATATTTTTTTGGGCCATGTTCAAACCAAAATTGCTATTTCTAAATTTCAACATTCGGGTTTCATGTTTTGATAGGTCCGAAAACGTTCACTATATTCCCCTTTAAAAAATTGTTTATTTTACAATGTATTAACATAAATGTAATAAGTACAATATCAATTAACCGACTGAATCAAAATTTACAAATGTTAAATTATGCCGGTATAAATATTGTATGTGCCATGTGCAATTATAGGAAAATTGTAGCTCCCACTGTTCATATGACAATAACAATAAACTTGGAACTATTTTCGTCGGTGCAGCCTCTGTAATGTAAACTTTACTATTTAACTTTACATTTCAGCAATTGTTTTATGATTATGCTATAAATGGATTTATTTACCATTCTAATGACTTTGATAATATGCTTCGTATTGCATTGCTTTATATTGTATGACAACAAATAAAATTTAGGTTCAAAATACTGTATAACTTTAGTATTTTGATTAAAATACATATTACTAACTACTACTAAGTAAATTAAGTAGAATTCCATGTTTGAGCAGTAATTTTAATCTAACCGCCTTGCTGTAATAGTACTGGGTAAAATTATGCTAAACAAGTTAATTTTACATTCATATCTATGAATAAAAAATCGCAACACCTCAAATACCTACTTAATAGACCTCCCACCAATTATGTGTGAGCGTTCCAACCCATCAAAGTCGACTCATTAAAAACCTTTTATCGCTCATGCAAATCCATGAATTATCATTGTTTATGTTAGTGCATCAGTCAGCATAGCGCTAAGAAAATGCGATTAAGACATTATCTGGTTAGCACTATCCGCGCCAGAGCGAGACGCAGCACAAATACGCCCGCATATAATTTGTACGAAAATAACTTTGCGTGCGAGTGGGACGGCGAAATTGAAATGTCAGCCTCGACGCGCGCATAATGAGAAAACAACCGTCCCTTTCGCTCTTGACGTGTTACAATCGTTTATTGTCATGTTACTGTCCCGTTTCGACGGGCGAGATTGAGATGAAATCGCCGGCGGCGCGTTCCAGCCATGTCCTCCCGCTTTAGCTATATCGGTTCGAGCCGCGCGGGCGATGGACGTTGTGACCGAATTTTATTTTGAATTATTCATAAACAATCGTTGTTACAATTTTTTTTATCAACAAAACCTGTGACTTTTAAACTATCAGTGGGTTCTCCGGTGACTGAAAGTTCGTTAAGAATTTTATAAAGTGTTAATTTGTTTGTTTAATTAATTTGACAAGTGCGCATGTGTGCTGTGTTGTATTTATTATTATGCAAATGGATTGCTGCTGCTGCAATATAGTTTGACATGAGATGACCTGATAAATACGTATCATGCTGTAAGTCTCTTTTTTATTTAATCTTTCAACTAGTTACTTACAATTTATTTTTATTAATGCGATATATTGAAATTTTAAAATTACTTAATTTTTAAATTGTCATAATCCACACATGGGCTGCAACGTTTTTGGAATCTGTCCCGTCGGTAGTTTGTATCGTCTTTTTGACTTAAGTGACAACTTTTCGTTTTAGCGAAGTTCCGAACATGTGGCCCGGAGTATATTTTGTACCTGCTGTGGTCAGGACCAGGATTTTAACTTTTTGTAGGTTTTAAAAACAAAGCGGTCCCGAGCCCATCGGGGAGCATTTGTCGCAGTTCAGTCACGTTTTAAGTCTTTCCCGGGATTTGCTGGTATTTTTATTTATCACCTCGTATTGTCGTTGGTGCATTTTTATTGCTCGAACGAGATTAGTATTCAGACACGGTCGCAAGATATTTATTTCAGGCCGGATGGAGGAAACTTTTATCTATGATAAGTAATTATAATGTGTACTTATTAAAATATTATATATATAAATATATATAGCTTGTAATCGATGTCGCACCAGACTTTATAATGTAAAATATATTGAGTAGAAAAATTTAATTTTATAATTATAAAATTTTAACGTACTCGTATTTATTAAATATCATTTGCACAGAACAAAAAATATGAGAATATAAACGATTATTAACTTGGGCTACATCATTAATAATAACGTTAATAATTTTGCTTGGATTACTGGATTAATTAAAACATATAATAACATACTTAATAATATATCCAAGAGAGGATTGAAGATCTAGCTTCAAAACAGCTTGTAACAATCCTCTTAAGTAAGTCGGTGGTTAAAAGTACCCTCGTCATCCGGCGTCCAAACTATGGTTTTGTCAACATTCGCCTCCTTCGTAAACGATTTCTTTATTTTGTCATGAATAAAAAAGTGCTTTGTATTTACATGCGAGCGTTGATTATTCATAACCAAAATCCTCCTACACCGTTCACAATTGTTCAACCATTTCGTAAAAAATCAAATCTAATAATAAACGCTCATATATTCACATCCTCGTCCTAGTTCCGTGTTACAGGTGACATGACTGTACACAACCCCACGCCCGAGGAACTAATGTAAAAAATCTGTAAAAAGAATGTCAGCTTCGCTAGGTAATGGAATTCGAGTTCACTTTGATGACAGCCACGGTTCTGTAAATTTGTATTACAAGGTTTAAAACAATATATTTTTTTTCTTTTAACCTCAGTTTAAAAATATGTATTGCTTGGTTAATATAATTTTTAAATTGTTTTATCTTTTTTAATTATAATGATTTAATAACGGTAACAAATAATTGACTATGTTTTAGAACTTAATCATCTGCGGTTCGTTTCGAAAGACATGACGTTTTTTAAAACTATCTTTTAGCCCTCAAATTGTGTACCGACTGCACTAAATATTTACCGTAAAATGAAATTTAATACATCGTTTAATACACAAAGGGTAAAGAATTCTGACTTCATTTACAAATATAAAAAATTACCAACCAAAAACTTTTTTTTTATCACAAATATTCCAACAAAAAAAAAGCGGTTTAAATTTGAATTTGAATATTTGGGCTTCATCTTCTATTTTTCACCCGTAGATGTGGTATATTTTTTTCAAATTGAAGTGCGATCCAACGGGAAGTATATTCTCCCAAATAAAAAAGGATTTTCCTAAATTGCTAAATAAATAACGGAGTGATGAGGTAACGAACATAACAAAAAAGAAACTAATTCAGAACCTCCTTTGTTTTTGAAGTCGGCTAAAAACGAAATATTGCGTATTAGTTACTGTGACTTAGAAAATTTAATTATTTTTATAATCCTATACGGCTTTGAGCTGTGTTCTTTTTGTGTCATAATTTCTAGATGTATAACTAACAGTCCTCATATATCTGTCAAACTTCGAGCCAAGTGTCCCGCGCGGAGCGCCGACGCGATGCAATCCACTGTTCCGTCACTAGGGGCTTTTAATCAGGTTATCACTTTGTTATCGACACAGAAGCTTAAACATATATTTGACATACACTATTGAAGAGATTTCGACGATTCTTCGCATATTTTTATAAAGTTACATGCAATATTTGCCATAATTTAGGATGCTTATCGGAAAAGGCATCTGTTCCTATGGAATTTACCAAAGCGAGCAAAGCCGGCTTCGTAGGATATAATGTATTTAAAGATGTTTAATAATAAGACCTAATCATTTACATTTTACGGCAGTTAATGACACAGGAGATAGTGGAAGATGTAAGTTGTGAGCAGTTATTACGTCAGTTAAGTACTGAGTATAAATAAAGTTTATTGTTTGCAACAGACGATGTTAATGTTGAGATATTGTTTAATGTCTCTGTTGATTGCCAGCAATGTGCTGCTTTTCTAAATTAATTAATAGAACTTTGTTTTGATTTTCAAACATTACTTTGTAAAATTAAATTTGCATAATGATAACTGACGAAATCAAGCAATTATCAATCTTACAGTGTATTTCGGATATGACGACATTGAAGCGACCGCGTGATTTCGTTGTTACATCCGGGAGTCGTAACGGGCATAGGTATAGATATACAGACGCACACAGCTTAGTTACATTCATTCGTAGCTATATAAAAATTGTCGCTTTAGCTAATAGTCGTAATAAATTAAATCCACTGTATTGGTTACTTGCGAACTTGCGACTTTGAATAGTTTGAACCGTTATTGATTTGTCTAGGTTGAAACGTAAAGATCTAAATTAACATAAATTGTGACGCAGTCGACGAACACCATAATGACTAGTTTATTTATACATGATATAAAGAGCTTATATCCATCTGGAGTGATGTACGGTGCTTACAAGGTGATGGATAAACTATTGGTTGTGTGCACCGGACCAAAATACGAATAGAGAAACTTAACGGGTAAATATTACTTATGTAAAAAAAATTAGAATTCAGTTTATTGACTGCAAGCGTATATAAAATAATATTGGTTTGTAAACTATCTTGAAGAATTGTTGACCGACTGAGCTCTAATAATTTTCAATGTTACGCTCTATTTATATTACAAAGTATATGTATTGTTTATATGACAAATTTCCGTTATAATTGGCAAGTTTTCAGAACGCAGACCAGACGGTTCGTGGATAATAGCTTAGACATCCTTGGTCCGAGCTGTAAGGAGACCTTTAACAAAACCAACACAATAAAATTCGAACAAATAAAGAAATATATAAAAATAGTCAAAATAGTCTGATACCTCAGCCATTTCAGTATCAATCACTTAAACCCAATTTTTTAACCGCCTGAAATAAATCATCACACAATTATATTGATATCCTTGAAAACGCATCTGTCGATTCTGTGGCCTCGCATGTATTAGTTATGTAACTGAAGCTCTCATTGAAGACTTTATTACTGACGTGCAAGGGTGTAACTGTCGAAGACGCTAAAGGAATTACAATTATACAGTCATTTTTAAATGATGGTCGACAGTCGATCCTACTTGCTGATTGTTTCCCATCAACCATGAATATCCGTAATACTTTAAAAACAATTAATGTAACCTTAAATTTATCTGCAATTAGAAGTGCCTATTACATTTTATTTTGTACTAACGTAATCGTTCCCACCGAAGTTCTTTGCTCCTATAATTGAAGTGACATTCATTTCTCTGCTGCGTCTAGATTACCGAGTTTGTACTAATGTCCAATTTGTTGGTTATTGCCTACAGTGAAGAAGTGGTGAAGCCTCTTGTCGGGTTCATATTTTTTGTCAGATGAAAACGGACGGTCAGCTGTAAGTGGTAACCATCGCGTATGCGGCTCGGCGACCCCGCGTCCTAGTCGGTATCGACCCTGCCCGCCGACCCTGTCCCTGATTCGTTTCTCGACAAACATTATGTGACAAACAATGGTCTCAGGTCATGAGTTTTTGTTATGTCATATTTAAGTCCATGTCACTCACAACAGAAAGAATCCTTGTAGACGGATAGTGTGTGAAAGAATTCCATGTTCGTAATATCATAAAAATTAAATAAATATTTTTAGGACTAATTCTTCATCTAGATATCTTATGACACATTATCTACATGTGATTTTTCAGTTATATTTATTTAAAAGTCAAATCCACACAGCCCCGGTAGTTGGTGTGATTAAAATAGAATGTTACGGGTAGGTACTTACATTCACTATAAGTACCTTTACAGCAGGCCTAATAGCTCAGTCGTTGGTAAACTATTTGTAGTTGTTTTTAGGACTTATCAGTTTCAGTCCATACCACACCGCTGTCTGAATTTTCTGAAATTATTTATCCAGTTCGGACTAAATACTCCGTGAACATTAACAAAGTTTAGTTTAAGGGAGGGACGCTGTGGAGCTCCGTAACCGTTATCGAAACTATCGGATATCCGAAACCGTAACCGAATCCGATAAAAAAGTTTCGAATAGTTTCGGATGGGGGCAGAGTCTAAACGAAAAAAGCTTTCGCTGGCCGTGCCGATACGCCAGTCGCGTCGTCCTCATTTTAGACAGTATTTATTATTACTTTTCTAAGGTTACTAATATCTAGAAGTCAAACGTTGTAAATAGATTATATATTTTTTCCCAAGTTATAAATCTTCTTCATATCCATAACCAAAAAATTCGAAACGATCGGATAATCCGAAATAATTTCATATCCGTAACCCTAACCGAACATGGTCAAATAATATCGCA
>DWPT01003971.1:0-13763 GCA_018251895.1 Agathymus mariae mariae
TTGTCGTGCTTTTGAATACGGTAGAAATGTAGCTGCACCACCTGAACCAGCTACATTTTGAAAGTGGTCTCCAATTCAAGTAACAAAAACAATGTGTAATTTTGTAATTGTACTAGCAACAAAATATTATTATTTTTTGGGCATTGGCTTTTAAAATTGCTTGAATTAGAAACATTTTTGTTGTAAACAAATAGGCAATGGTATGTGGTCTCCATCAACAGTTTATTTCCTGAATGCCAAGGGCATTGTTCCTGATCAGAAAGACTGATGAATTGCTCAAGTTATACAATATGTCTATTAAAGAAAGTCAACTGCACCTAACCTATAAATACTATACTGCTTAGTGGGATTTAATAATTTTAAGTACTAAATTTAAATATCACTTTTTTTTCGTATAATAATAAATATTTTATAACCAGTAATTGTTATTACTTATAAATTCATCATCGTCATCATCCTCAGTAGACTTCGGCCATGGCGACTGCTTACATCGCCTGAGAAAAGTTATGGCGTTTATGTGCCCTAATATGGCTAATTAGCCGATCGTGGCCGTAAACTTGCGAGCACAGTGAGGACAAGTGAAAACGCCGTTAAAAAAGTTATTGTTTATAGCCGCTGGTGGTCGGGCTTTTATTTCGTCGCGTTTGTTATTAAAGTCTAGCTTGCGGCGATATCTCAGTCATTATCTCTCAGAGTTGTTTTTAACCGAGCTGAACTCTAATATGGCCTCGGGTACTAAAATAAAGGGGTCTAAGGATGGAACTTCATGCAAAAAAAAAATACATGAAGTCACACTCAGCAGAGAAAGCAATTCAACAGATTTTGGCAGAGTCGGCGAGTTTGCAAGGCAAGGTGGATGGCCTAGAAAGGGCTGCAGTAGAGGGCTAAGTTTTCATCGGCCAGACACATCTAATCCTCTCTCCGATCGTATCAGTTCCACTGGAACCAGAGAGGAAAGGACCAGTGTGACACACCTGCGTTTGCACGTATGCTTGTGCACCCTAATGTATCCTGTGCACATGACTGCTCTCGAATAGTGGACTTATAAATTAATCTCTCACTTAAACCCACTCTTTATCATATAGCATTATATTATGATATAAACAAGGAAAAAATAAATAACTTGATAATCACAGATAACATTGCATAGAACCTCAAAATCTCTGTTTTGTAAAAACCTCAGTTTAACCAAAACATTTGTTGAAATAGTAAATAATTTGTTTAATCATTTGATTAACCAAAAAATAGATGAAGAGACTGGCAAATTTCTAGAAAAGATTTTGGATATTAAAGACCATAATAAATTTGTTCTTTACCTTTTATATAATACATGCATTCTAAGATATATTGTCCTATGGAACTGAACATTGGGCAAACCAAATTTACAAACTAGAGACCTTCTAAAAAACATGGAAAGAAGTATATTTGTTTATAATAAAAACAAAGCAAAAGACAATCTGAAAACAAAATTTTACCAAAGTGAAGTGATGGTGGGGAACAGATTTTTTTATCACTGTTTTTATTTGCTTTTATGGGTTATCTAGTCTTCTTTATGAAACTGAATTAACATTTATATTGAAAAGAACACTACCAATGGCTTGCCAGGTTTTTAAAGCCAGTTTGATATCAGATTATTTCTTTTTATTACCTACATTTAAAAATGGACACAAAGCGACAGTACAGTTACAGTTCTAATGATTAGAAAATGCATTTGCAGCATTTGTAGAGTCTAGATTTCTGACAGTGATTGATTAGAAAATTTGTTTACTTTAGGCATATGAAATTTTACATTATGAAATTACAATTTTTATTGGAGACCTTCATTTTATAGCTTTACAGAACTTTACATAGCATGAACCCCTATAATCTCTACTAAACATGAATAAAAAAAAAAATTACTGTCACTAAATTACTTATTACATTAAATAGAATTTCACTTAGTCATGTTAAATTATTATTATTCATTGTTATTTATGAATTCATGCTCACCTGTTCAGGGCTAAAAACATTGTCTTCTCCAAGGTAATTAACCCTTATTCCAATCCCATCATCAGATCTCTGTTCAACCTTGAATGGAAAGTGTTTTAATTCTTTTTGTACAAATTGATCTGAATATTTTCGACCCAAAAGTCTCTTGAAACCAAACACTGTATTTTTCATATTGGTGACCATTTGATTTTTTGCTGCTACTCCCAATATTCGGTTCTTTGGTGAAAACGCCACGCATGATCTAAAACAATTGCGCACATGAAAAATATTAAAAACATTTATAATGATACTTATTACTACAAACATTTTAACACTTTTAGGTTAACATAGATTTAATCTTACTAGAAATATTGATCAGTGTGACATAGCACACATGCTTTTTGATGATTGATATTCACAGTTCACAGCTATTCAGCTCACATTAAGAAATTGCAATTGTATACTATAGTAACGTCTAAATTACGTTTCATGTATTATACAAAAAACGAATGAAGTGAAGAAAGTACATAATAAAATTCAGGGTCAGACTGAATAAGGTATTCTATTCTTTTACAAAATCATGCTACTTGTAAAGAGGAATAAAATAATTCAATGAAAAAGAAAATTTAAGGTTTTATACTTACGGTGTACCCCGTAAGCTGTAATCGTTTGCTATGGTCTCTATACCACCTGCTTTTGCCACAGCAATATAACATGATTCATTACCGAAATCAATTCCTATAACGGACATAGCAGCCATACTGGGTGAAAATTACAAGGTTATGAGTTTTAAAATTTAGAAATATTCCTTTTTCACAGATCTCTCCAAAAACACGTTGTCTCAGCCTGACTATCAGTCAATCAAATCCTAAATGCGAAAGAGACGCCGGTTTTCCTACACGGTAAAACTCAGTGCACTGCAGTACAGTTTAGCTTTTCGATTTTGCTGTAGAATAGAACCCGAATTTTCTAGAACTTACAGATAAAACATAGGATCGGTGTTGCTAGTTGGTAAATTTTGATCACAGAGTACATTAAATTCGAATTCGAAATTCAATATCATTTAGGTATTCTGTAAATACACTTATGGGTCATTTTTTGCTTTTTTACATGTTTGTTTTCCTTTATCCCTAATAAACAGAATTATGAAATTTCGATTATTGTATATTATTTGTGTTTAATAAACAGTTGTCTATCTGTCAACATTGTAAAATTTTCACAATTTTAATAACGTCAAAATAGACCACAGAACTGTTACAAAAATTAAAAAGTTAAATTATGAATTCTAAGTCAATTTTGATGTTTGTAATTATTGAAAATAAGTTATAATATTGTCGAAAATATTGTTAAATCTCTGAATCTGTAATAGTTAAGTAATCCGTGTTCCCTCTCTAGAATGGTCTAACATAGCTTACATAGCACGAAAGTAATGTGTAATTGTAATTCGAAAAACACCTACCATATGACTGTTACTGAATTTGTGATTAAAATAAAATAAAATAAATGATAAAATATGGGTTAAAGACGTTTTTTTAGTTTTACATCTCTTTCCGTTGTTATTTGCTTAAACTATGGATAACAAAATATTACTTTGCAATACCTTGATCGAGAAGCGACAATATTTTTTTCTCAATTTGGCGTAGCGGCCATCACGCTCAAGTAATTGTTTTATATATGTATAAATAATATAAAATAAATTACAACTAAAATATACTTAAGAAACTAAAACTTATACGAATAAAAAAATTGAACCGCAAGCATAATGATTTGTATTGAATGCACACATGTGAGTTTGTCCTTGTCAACGTCAATTATTGTCAATGATAGAGCAACTTAGGTATCGTACCTATAAAATTAAATATTGCTAGTCACAGGTTAGACTTTCCGCATTCCTATTAGATTTTATAGTAACTTAAAATTTAGAAGGTTAGAAATTTGTTTAATTTTATAGTCTTATGACATAAATTATATAACAATTTGGTTTTAACCGAGTTCATTCTGTTTTATTACTAAAGAAGTATTATTTTATTCAATACTAAGTCGTCGGTTGATATCTTTCTGAGGGTCACCTTCAGCGAGTAACTTGTAACATAGCACTTTTATTTTCTACTTTTAGGTAATTGTATCGTGCACGATATGAGCAGTGAACCTCAAGCAAAACGTACCAAGATGAGTGCTCTAGATCAGCTAAAGCAGTATTCGACGGTCGTGGCCGATACGGGAGACTTTGAAGGTTTTATGAATATTATATTAAATATCTTAGTGTACATATGCCTATATGTATACTTACATATGCCTTCAAGCTTTGTCAGATTATTGTAGTGTATACTTATTTTTCAGCCGCGATGAGTAATTGTAATGTTATTTTAAAAATCTCAGTTTTTCTAAAGCCTCAATAATTTTTGCTCAGTGGCAATGTAGAATGATCATAAAAATGAGCAAATATACTTTTGCAAATTTGTTCGTAATGTCATGTTTTAAATTTTTAATACATTACAAATAATCAACATTTTTAGGAGAAATATTTAAAGGCTAATAGTGGATATGGTGAGCTGCTCGTAGTCTCGTTAATTTGGACTTTATCTTTGCAGCAATGAAAGCATATAAGCCGACAGATGCTACTACAAATCCGAGTCTCATTTTGTCAGCTGCTGCAATGGAGCAGTATCAACATTTGCTTGATAAAGCCATTAAATATGGAAAGGAATGTGGAGGGTTGGTATTATATTATTGTTAATTGAGTGATAAAGACAACACGTGTTTTTAGAAAAATATTGCTTGTATTACATTTATTTTTTTAACACTGCTATTTAAATCACAATACTTAACATTGCTTTTATACATTCTTTTAGTACTATAGAAGAGCAACTCACAGAAATATTGGACATGTTGAGTGTATTGTTTGGTTGTGAAATTTTGAAAATCATTCCTGGAAGAGTTTCAGTGGAAGTTGACGCAAGGTAATTAACAGGAGCTAAGAATTATGTACTTATCACCTTAAACTATAACTTTTTAATGATGGGCTTGAGAGTACTTGGAAGTAGAAGTGAAGATGACCTTCTTTCAATTTACAAATGATGTTTAGTTTAATTGGCTTGTATAGAGAAGTTAGACAGTAAATTTTACCACTCAATAGCTCTGATCTCTCTGGAGCTAATTGCTGGGTTTGTGTTTTGGAAGTTGATTTGCCAAGTAAATTGATCTTAATGTATACTGAATAAAATGCATGATTAGATTATAAACGCTTACACACTCATACCTCCGCTGTAGGATACCCTGTGTTGCCGGTGGTGTGGACATACACAAATATGACATCATAAACACCCATGACCCAAGAATAAACATTTATCTGTCACATAAATGTCTGCCCCGGCCGGGAATTGAGCTATGGGGTCGTCAATTATACTTATGAGTTATGACTAATATTAATTTGATAAGTTGACTTATGTAATATTGTATAAATGAATAAAATTAAGTATATAAAAAAATAAAACTTATATAATATTAATTTGATAAATTGATTTGATTAAATTTTGACTTATGACTAATATTAATTTTGGAACAAAAGTCTTTTCTAACCATCATCATCATTATCATAAATGTATGACAATGGCGATAATCTTTGACATCTACTATCATTGGGCAAACACCACACTTTTAAATTGTGCTTACTTAAATTTAAATGATGCTGCTGGAATTTGGTACAGAAGTTGATAAAAGTAATTTGATACTTGGTGATAATAAATTGACTTATAATTTAATTATATTTATTTTATGAAACAGATCACTTACTTTAGATATTCGTAGCAGTAACAGACTAATATGTCAAATCTTTTAAAATATAATTTAATCTAAGTGACCATGATTTTATTTTGAAACCTTAATTACTTTTTGCTTAAAAGTGTTAGTTGTAGGTTGTATTTTAATAGCTGTGCTATTGTAGTCCTAGTTATTTAGATATCAATGAGAAACAAGTATCTATACACTATTATTTTAGACGACCCCATAGCCCAGTTGGTAGGGACCCCGCCTGCCGATAATAGATAAATGTTTGTTCTCGGGTCATAGGTGTTCGTGATATGATATTTGTGTATGTCCACACCACACAGGGTATCCCTTAGCGGGGGTGTGAGAGTGTAAGCGTTTAGTATTATTATTATTATTTACAAAATTATCATTCAGTAAACAAATTTTAGAGAAATAGTTGACAATATAATTAATATGTTGATACTGTACTTAAATTGTCTGTTATGTATAAATTTCAGATTATCATTTGATAAGGATGCAAGCATGTCGAAAGCAATCAAATTGATTGGCATGTTTGCTGAACATGGAATCAAGAAAGAAAGAATTCTCATTAAATTAGCGTCGACATGGGAAGGAATTCAAGCTGCAAAGTAAGTTTTAGGGACGAATTTTGCTTCTGAAACAAATTAATTTAAAGTTTGCATCAAAATCGTAAATTTAAAAATATATTACCTCCTTGTATTTATTGTTAATAAAATGAAATAATATTCATCCAAAGTTTGTTATTTCAAACGCTTTTTGAAAGTCAATCTATACCATCGCTTCGAAAAATCCCAATGTGAATGGTACTGGAAGAAGAAGCAGCAAGAAACTCCCAAGTAGTTTTTTTCCATACTCACAGTGACATAACGCATTTATGGCTATATATTAAACTGTCCCAGCAGTCTTACCTTTAATTGTGATCATCAAGTTTGTAATTACCTTTCCACATATGCTTTTGATGTGAGTTTTTTTTATTTTCAATATGCTAGTAAAGTGTGTTCAAGATTGTATAAAAAGTCATTATATTTTATATTACGTTAATTTTTTTTTAGGGAATTGGAGAAGAAACATGGCATTCACTGTAATTTAACATTGCTCTTTTCAATGTATCAAGCCATTGCTTGTGCCGAAGCTAACGTCACACTCATATCGCCATTCGTCGGAAGGATCTTGGACTGGTAAGAACAACTTCCATAACATACTTATGAATATGGACGCTCTACAAAATGGAATTTGTTTATCAGTGATGAATGATTTTAATCGTACCGAGCTATGAAGGTAAAAATCGTGTTACTGTCACCAGGCACGTGGAGCACACGAAGAAAACTTACGAGGGCAAGGAGGACCCAGGTGTTATTTCGGTGACGCGCGTATACAACTACTACAAGAAGTTCGGATACACGACGCAAGTGATGGGTGCGTCGTTCCGCAACACGGGCGAGATCCGCGAGCTGGCCGGCTGCGACCTGCTCACCATTAGCCCCAAGCTGTTGCAGGAGTTGGCTAACAGCGAACAACCGTTGAAAAGAGTGAGTTTGCTAAATACTATTACAGATCAGTGAGAGTCAGTCTATTTTGTTGAGGTAAGGAGCTTTTTGATCAAGCTAACCTTATCTCGCTCGGTGAACAAAGGACGTGGCGTTTGGTGGTCGCTGCGATTATCATTCAGCTTATTCCCGATGATAGAAGAGCAGTGTTGGGGTTCAATACTAATGTAGTAAGCTACTAAACTAATAACCAACTCTGAAATAAATAAAAAATTATATAATAAACCAGACTTCCAACTGACCTTCGGTTAAAAAGAGAGAGAAGATTGCGGTACCTTCTCTACCTCTCTCTTCTCGCGCATGTGCAATTAGCGAGAAAAGTGAGCACAATAGAACGATTCGACGATGGTTTCTGAATTTGAATTGAATTGAATCTGAATTTCTGCGGTTGATAATGTGTTTATAAAATGACAAAAACGTGTGTAATTTGTATAATTATATGGCCTGTGGTAAATACTTATATTTCGGACGCAAGTGCTCTTTTGTCGATTGCTGAAAAAATCCCGCCAAGGTAATAATATACAGATTTTGATAGAAACTTAATGAAATTAATGTTCTGAAATCGAAGCGGAAACTCGCTGTAGTCAAGTAGGCAACTCAATCGCGGCCACCATCATCATTTTTGGGTAATAATCCATAAATAATAAATTATTATCAATGAAAATAAAATTATTCAATGCATACATAACACAGGCTAATACGAAATGAGGGTCATTTCGCTTCGGAAATAGCATCTGCATCTTTCTGGGTTTTTCTCGTTTTTTGAATTAGAAAGAAATACATATATTAATTCATAACTATTTTATTTATGGCCCAATTGCAATGAGACAAACTTTAAGTATTAAGTGATGCTTACTGCAATACCATTACACCGAACCCAGAAGGAAATCGGTCAAGACGTTTCTGAGATTAGCGGGAACAAACGCACAAAAAAACAAAAAAGACAAACAGACAAAAATTCTAACAAGTACTGTGTTGGGTTCTACTGCGTCAATAAAGGCCCGTAATCATAGTTTTTCTCAAATATCGTTCATGTACAAAAAGCGATCGGTTAGAATTTAATTATTAGTATAGATAAAACTTTGCTATTTTATTATAATAGGTTATAGTACGTATCAGAAGCGAGTTGGATAAAGTCATTTTACAGAGTAACTCAATAAAAGCAAGTCATGGAAGTGAAATTTGCTCTGTCGTAATTAGTTATATTATTGATTAGAATTTTTTGATGACGTAGTCATATTACTTAATTAAATAATTGAATAACGGACCTTCATATAATAAGCCACTGACTCATCAGATCAGACTGACCTTCCAGCAATTTTTGAGATCATACGATTTAATTACTATGTTCATATTTATAATTTTAAGCCTGTGGTCTGCGATATACCTATTTATACAAATTATACGATTTGAATGTTTTGTAATTAAAGTTCGGGCGATTATAATTTTCCGAGTCAGTATGTTTCGTCGGGATTGAATTGATAAGGATAATGTTTGAATGTGTCGTTTTAGTTGATGAGTATTTCGAAATCTATTACACCTATCATAATAGTTTAAATAAACGATTTAATAATGACTACATGGTAATGTGTTGAAACTTTTCATTGCAGGTACTGGATCCTAAATCGGCTGCAGAGTTTAACATAGAAAAGATTTCGCTAACAGAGGCCCAGTTTCGCTGGCATCTCAACGAGGATCAAATGGCTACCGATAAACTCTCCGACGGTATAAGGAAGTTCGCCACAGACACCAGGAAACTAGAGTCTCTCATCAAAACACTACTCGCCAAGAAGTGATTCGTAACTCGCGTTACTCTTGTTTAATTATTTCAAATGTAATATTTAATGCGGCGAAAATCGATTATATGCGAATGGTACAATGGGTCCAAGTTGGTTATTCGTTTTTTTTTAATGTATTTTGTGTCTTTACCACAAAATAGATAATTTCTATTGTTAAGGATAACGTTGTTGTTCACAATAATTAAGACTTGATATTAATGTGGCATTTTGTGTTGATTTACACAATTATAGTCTTGTTGTTGTGGTTTTTAAATTGAAGGGGACACAAAATCGGGGAACATTCCTATTTTTCTATACAATATTATGCAATAAATTGGTTACACAATAATTACCAGTTTTATTTCAATTTATTTTGTTTCGTTAATACTTTTTTGGCGATAAATATTTTCTGCAATCATCATTGACTCGAGAATTCCGTAATTATAATGAGTAAAAAGATTTTTCTCATGAATACGTATTTAATTTTGGTAGGTGTAAGATAAAGGCGGACCGTGGTTATAAGACTTACGTTACCACTTACGACATACCTACTCAATATGTTAGCGGTTGCATTCGAGTTTATTAATAAATCCTATCGAAGACTGATGATATATAAAAACTATTATTATGTAATTTATGTATCTATTCCCGATTACTTATTGCAATAATAATTAAACGTGCTTTAGTAAAATAAAACTAAAATGCGCTTTTTTCAGAATATACTCTTAATTCAAACGAATTGGGTACTGAAGGGGTACTTACGAATTATATGATAGGTATAGGTAGCATTCAATTTATGCATTTTCTCAAGTGTCCCGATGTGCTAGTTTTTTTTATTCCCGATTTTGGGTTTGGCCATGCAGCCTCTAAATCGTCATCGGACGCTACCCCCCTTAGGAAAGAGGGACGCTGTATGTGTATGTTATGTGACTCGTCGCGTAGCGGGCTAACTAACAAAATTTTTATTATGACTTTTGGAATAAACGATAGCATTTGTTAACACTTTCTCTATAGATATATACGCTACTCTATCCACTTACTATTATTCAGTCCGGGATGTTAACGTATCGTACAGTACGGTATATAATTTCTGAAGTGTCAAAATATATGGAATGACATGTGTCATCGATTATCAGTTATGACACCTCGATTCAATTTGAAGTTTTCGTATTTTGTCATCGCTAACATTCTTCATTGTCTTGAGATTCTTTTCTATTTAAGAACATAAAACTACAACGCCCTTTGTAGGCTACACACGCGTTCCGATACAGGCATGTTCCTACATACATTCCTGAGATAAAATCTTAATCTAATTTTCTTTTATTATACCTTTATATTTCAGTAATATTTTGTAAAAATGTCGGTACCCTCGTGTTTATTTGTTTTTTTGATTTTAATTAAATAAAGGCGGGTAGGTGGCTGGCTCAGGAGTCAACCTCTCGATCTTTCGGCAGAACGACGCGTAATTTATTGATTCCCTCCCCTACACCCTTAATGAATATGAATGAATAATGAATGCGCAATAATCATTTTTTATGAGCAACAAAAGGTTATATACTCTTAATTCGATAATTTGAATTATGATATATGAGCTTTGAAAACGTATTTTTCGCTTCCATTGAAGTGTACTTCATGTGCACTTTTGCAAGGTTATTATAGTATGAGACGTGCCAGTTAGCCTTGAATTTCTCGAGAGCATGCTTGATATGCTGTTCTAAACTGCAAATTTAAGCTAGGTATTGACATCAATAACAATTGTGGTCTAAAGAGTTCACACTCTTGTTACGTTGTAATATACAACGCAGTGATAACTGAATGGTTATCTAAGTTTTAATGTTAGGTGCGTATTAAATTTTTCATTTTGTCATTTCTTTCGGAAAATGTAAGAAATTCTGCGCACCGAAGAATTCTTCATCATGTTTTCAATTTGTCACGTTCCCACTTGGTATTTACGCTTCACATTGTGAAGGATGGTCTGAAGCCAGTAGTAGAACAATTTGGTTAGTACTTTTAATATTGATGTGGATAAATCTAGCGAGTATAGTTGTCTAATATCGGTATAGAATTGAAATGAAAAAAACAATCAGGCCAGGATTTATTTTTCTATCTTAGATTAAAAGTTTATACACCCACAACCTTGCTCTGGGATACCCTGTGTTGCGGGTGACATTAAAGTACCCATGACTCGAAAACAAACATTTATCTGTCACATAAATGTTTGTTCTGGCAAACAAAGCCGGGACACCTCGCTCGACATGCTGAGTCACTACTTACTAGGCTATGGGGTCGTCAGGTTTTTAGTGATATCAATGATAAAATATGGATTAGGTTGTACTAAAAAAATGATGAAATTTAATTATAATATCCATCTTTACCTTTTTTTGGTTTCGTCCAAATGTTCCAAACGACATATTTGTAATTTCGTTCTGTTTGCTTAGGTCTATAAATAAGAAGTAAATAATACAGTTGGAAAAATAACAATGATATGCTTTAAAGTGTTGCTCTCTTTAAATTTACAACATGTAGGTAGAAAATCAGCATAGAAATCGATATAAAAACTAAGAAGTACTTTAAATAATGCAGCTGTATAAAAAGTTTTTTTTAACTGATAAAATAAAACATAGGGATATATAAATATTTTATTGTACTTCCTTCATCACACTGTAACTGATGTTATAGTTTCCAGTAGGTACCTGAAAAACGGTAAATTATGTAAGCAATTCGTTTATTTTTTCATTACTCTTTGTATAGAGACATACTGCGACAATGCATTCGGTGAAGAAATCTTCAGCCGTGGAGCCTTCGAAATAACTTGACCGTGATCTACGATTGATCAATGTGCTTGTATTTATCAAAAAGGGCTCATATAAACAGGGTAGCACTCATAACTGAAAAGTAATATTATGTTCTATATATAATAATAAATTTAATGGCTGTTCTTCAGAGTATTTTGAAATAAATACTTTCTTTTTTCCAAAAAATAAATGGTTAGTTTAAGTCCCGTCTATTGGCGGCCGCTGGGATGTATACCTACCACCTAATTCAGTTTTGACTTGTGCAAGGCGTTGAGAGTTTCAGCTGCTTGGTTAGCTACTACTTTCCATCTAGAATTAACCAGTCAATGAACTTCGATTCCTGTACACAGTATCATAGGTACATGACAGCAAACTGAATAATATATTTGCAGTGATCGATGAATCGACTTAAAATTCACGGGAAGATTACTCCGTGGAGCCGGTTTGTAAAGTATTTTATGTACATTAATGAGTCAGCAAAATGTACTTAAGAACCAACGTAAAAGTACAAAATGTGAACTTTTTCAGAGAAGTTCAAACAACAAAGTTGTCGGTCAGGGACACTACATATCTTCGCCGGTGTCAAGTGTTGTGCTGGCTGAATCTCAGTCGTTCTTTTGTTTTTGTGTTAACGTACTCAGGGTTAAATCAAGTAGGATCAAGGCTCTGTCATCATTCAAGCACTATTGTTGTCGGATGAATCCAAACATCTATTTATAATTATCTATTTATATATCTATTATGATTTATCTACTTTTGAACGGCTAAGATATGGAAAATCAGATTGACTAGGCAAAAATAGTTTAAGTGATAATTTAAAATATTTTTTAAATTAAGTAGGTAGGGTAAGGTAGGTATTGCTAAACACAAATAAAGAAGAGTGTGTTTCTGCAATAAAGAAAAAAATATTTTATGGGATCAATTGACTAGTTACCCATCCAAAATTGTTCTTGTATGAAAATTCTATTACACACAGAAAAACACGGGCAATTCATTACATTAAAACTGTAAGATCCCGCGTTGGGCGCCATTCTAAAATAGATACAGTATGGAATAAAATGAAACAATAACATTTAAAACACTTACACATAATTATCATTTAATCATAGCCTCTAAAACAAAATAAAAAATTGTTTTGTTTAATGTGAAACTCTTATATACTGAATCTTTTTTAATTTGGTAAAAAGCGGAAGACGCCAAGGTCGAAGCCGCTTACACGCTATTGTTTATGTCATAAGAAAAAATGCCTTTGGAGATTATGCATAGAAAGCTTCTCGAATAGCTTTTATACAAGTATATGACACATATTTTTAAGGTAAATAGTAAAGGATTAAAGAAAACAATGAAATGTAAAATAAACCATGTAATATTTTGGGGTTCCTTTCTGATAAACGAACAAAAGCAGACCTATTCCCGTATTTTTCTCTGTACGGGAATTATTTTTTAAGTAACTTAATTTCTGTGAATTATCACTATATTTCCACTACTCAAAAGTTGAGATACCCTAATGGTTTGTATGTCGACTTCCAGCACGGGAGACTCAACTTTGAATCCGGCACGTACCTCTTTATCAAATTATGTCTGTATTATAGATGAATTATCATTTGCTTCGGTGAGGTGACGTGCTTCTTCGAATTTAACTATTGGTGAGTTTCTGATTAAACGGATTTCCCGATTTATCGTCGATAATTGATGGCGACAAACGCCGTAGTTCCTCAACGGTCCATTCTCTCTGCTTTTCTATTCTTTCTGCGCAGAAATGATCTGCTCAAGCATTAGATATTTAGATCACAGCACAGTAGTTGCGAGAAAGAGAAGTATTTTGAATTCAATGAAATCAGTTGGGTTGGCTTACCTTGATGGTATACAAGATCATCGACGGTATC
>DWPT01003972.1:0-13763 GCA_018251895.1 Agathymus mariae mariae
CGGTTCGAGCTCCCACTCTTACCGCCCGCAACCCCCGATATCCCCTATTAGCCGCCTCTTACGACAGGCAAGGGATATCGTAGATCGCGTTCTGGTCCCGAGCTACAGGGACAATACCTCCTTCTCCTAAGTAACATATAATAAACAATATGTTAAAAAACGCCTGATGAATTAGCGTTATAATTATTTCCACTGCAGTTAGTAGTAGTTTTAAACTTAGGGATCATAATTTTCGAAACAAAGTCAAGCGAAGGCTGGTTCATAAATAATTTATTATTTTTCAGAGCTGTATTTTTGGATCACTATCGTTATTTGTAGCATTCAAACAATATATTATAAATATGCCCTCTCATTTTGTTTTGGTATGTTATCTATACATATATGAGAAAAACTACTATTCGGAGCCTTTATTAACGCAATAGATACCAAATCAATAGTAAGAATTCTTATCTGTTTGTCTGTGCGTTTGTTCACGCTCATCTCAGAAACGGATAATTCGATTTCGTTACGATTTTCACGTATTGCAATAAGCGTCCCTTAATGTTTAAGGTTCGTTTCATTTTAACCCGTCCATACATAAAAAGGTTATAAATTAATATGATATGTAGTTCTAATTCACAGACGAGAAAAACCCAGTCCTATAACAATGCAGATGCTGTTTCTAATCGTGAAGTAGTATTTCTAAAGCGCAGCGAGGGCGGTTTGCTAGTTTTCAATATAATTAATCTTGAGTTATTCGATAGTTACTTCACATAGTTACGGTAGAACTTCAAGGTCTATAACTATGTCTTTGGCCTAATTCTCCTTAATTATGAACTATGTGCAATTTATAATATCAATGTAATCATACATATTTAAACATTCGAAAGAGCTACTGCCCATTCTAACACTTAAAGTTAAAAACACTTAATTATTTACCGTCTGAACAAGTTCCACGTATAATTACCGTATAATTGCCTATAATTGACACGTATGTTACTGGTACATGAAAAAGGTGTTCGATTTTAACACTGATAGTCCGATACTATTATCTCACTCTTAGAATTTTTATTATTAAATTAATTAACTTTTCTAGAAATTGAAAATTTGTTGTCTATACCGATAAATGTTACGTATGTAAGACAAATTTACAATTTGTCCATATTGACTTTTTTTTGCGAAAAATGCTTCTTTTTTGGTATGGTACATTAAATTCTCTATAAAAGTATGTACAAGACATGTTATTTAGTTTCATAAAATATGCTTTTTATATGCTCATTGCGATTGCTATGCGGGAATTTCCAGACACTTTGTTTCGTCCGTGGACTACCCTATCAAAAAGGTTGTAGCTCAATAGTTTTGCCTTTATTTATTGAACTCATCGATATTTTTTATTAACATTGATTTATTAGGATAATTATTGATTAGGATTTTTTAATAGGTTTTATATTTTCCGAAAGAAAAAATACATCCATTAAAAATACGCATTCAAAATGTATGATGGCGATGAGAGTAATTACACCTATCCTTACAAATAAGTAATGGTTTTATAATGCTTATAATTTGAGGTACGATAATAAGAAAACAAGTACCTAAAATATCTAAACAGTTTCGTCATAATAAAAAAATCTAATCCAATGCTTTTGTTCTATGCGCATGAAGAGCTTATAAATAAGGTTCAAGCTGTGAATATTTTATGAACTCGCCGCCATTATAGCATAGGGTAAGGATGTCCGGATGTTTCGGTTGTGGGAATCTGTAGGTAGACATTTTATTTTGCAGCCATTCAAAAGTACATACTAGTATCTATGTTATTCGTAATGTGTAATATAATCTGATGTTTTTTTTGTTTCTTTCTTTATTTGGTTTTAATTTTGATTAAAAGTAGTGAAAGGGTACTACTACAATATATATATAAAAAATTTGAAAACTTAACTTATATTTTCGGTAACACGATATTACAAAAAGCATAAAACCATTCAACAAACTGCAAGTTTGCACACACTGTTGCAGAGAACTGTTAAAAACGTTCAGTTGGCACAAGTGTCGCCTACATCAAATTTCCGCTTTTTATACCAAGTCTACGATCGAGAGCATTGATCCGGCGTATCACGTCGAGCGACTTATAAAACATTCATGACCTAGCACGTAATTCATTCATGATACCTCAACGCGATGCGATCACAAGCCCGTTGGACGCTGTTATTCTTATTTGGGCCATTCACAAGCACCATCAAACTTTTAGTCCTTGTTTCGTTTGTTCCCACTATTTTACAGGTATTTTTTCTGTAAGAAGATTTGGAATCGAGATCGGGAAGGAAGCTCTATAAATGAAAGATGAAGTAGCGGAAAGTCCATTTTTAACACGCACTTTTTTGTAAATCGTGCTCAAAGATGCTGGATTCGGTCGATCACTTATGTTTAACTCAAACTTACATCTTTGCTAGCACTTGGACCTATTTAAAAAATCCAGTTTAAGGTTAATCATACTTATATCTCATCACTGACATGAAAATATATTTTATTGATGATATAATTTAAAAACTTGAAGAGAATTTTCTGGTTATCATTATTGCCATTCGATAGTAAGTTTAGTTTATTTAATATTTATTTGCCACTTATTATTTTTTCAAATAAAAAAGCTAAGCCGTACTAAAAATATGTACCAAATTTTTTATATTATGAAATATGCCTTGTTTATTTTTTATCCACCATTATAATGCCGATCAATCCGCGAATAACTGTTACAAAATTCTTTCCGAATCGTCTACAATTTTCATTATGAGGAAGGGATGAAACGACGCAGAATCGAAAATCTTGCAGGGGCGTGGGGATTATAAATGCAAGAGCGAGCTCAGTCATGGCCTTATTGGCAAGACGATATTGCCTAAAGGTTTTAAAAGCATATTAATTTTTTTTTAATATTTTAATTGCTTAAAATAATATATGATTTTGACTTTATCACTACATCTATGCTACTTTATAAATTTGCAGTGTATGTTCTGTGTATTTTATGTTTCACTGACATCAATTTGAACATTATCAATATTGTTGTCTGTGTGTCTGACCGTCAGTATGTTCCGTTATAACTCGAGAAATTCTTGATCGATGTTAATGAAAATTGGTATATAGTTAAAACACATGATTGTGCATATAATAGGCTATATAAAATATCAGAAATTTAATGAAATTTTTAAATAATTATGTATAAATACATAATTGTTCAACCACAACGAAGTCGTGGGCGCTAGTTAATTTATAATTAAATAAGCTATGATGGCAGTGACGGTATAAATTCCACCACACTGTCCAAGACTTCAAACACATTTGAAACATTTTGGAGAACTCTTACATATGCAGGTTTCCTCGTGATATTTTTCGTATAGAATTTGAAGTCCAAATCAATTTTCAATCTGCTAAGCTGATGTCCAAATAACCACATAGTTACACTTATATTTGGTCACACACCTTGGGTAAGCTGTGTATTATGCATGTGTCATATATGGACAAAAGAATTTTATAAGCTAATTATGTGATATACAGAGTGAAATATTAACACTCTGAGTACCATTAATTATATTATTGAACTGGTACATACAATATTGTTGTTCGCTTTTAGTGCATCCTATTACAGTGAGACAAATTGTATTGCCAACTTATCAAGAAATATTTTGAGGCTCGACAGAATGTTCAATTACTTTGGCATGTGAAAGGCAATGTCTGCTAATAGCAATCTTCGATGCGCGAAGAATGTTGACTTTCGAATAAGATTAGCATTTTCACGAAATAGAAGATTTAACAATGCATACCCTGGATTCTTCATTTTCTTAGTCCAATAATAAAGGCAATTCTGTCATACTGACTTATTAGAATTATTGTAATGTTATGTCGGTTTTTAATTTTGTTAGTCTTTTCTATGTTGTAGACCCTGAAGCTCACTTGGGAACTTCCTACAAAATTAGTATAATATATTATTTCTCATTTTTTAGCAGAGTGTGACGTCTTATTGATATATGTCGATTTCACTCTGAACACTGAGAATCCCAATGCGCCGGGTAAGTGTGTAAGCGCTTTTTAAATATAATTATATACGTAATCTGTCATTGCTTTGCTTTGTAAAATATAATTCTTGCGTTTACAAGTAATTATTGTACACAAAATTATAGGTACTCATTTGTATCACTGCTTTTATAAATTATTCATATTTGCATTGAAAATCCATGTAATAGAGACTGATTCTTATATGTATAATTTTGAGTTTTATTTGTACGAATGATATCACTTTTGCGCAATTTGTCTGGGCGGGATTAAAATTTCGGTTACTTTCCCGACAGTGAGAAAAGTTCACTTTAAAAGTCATTATGTGCATTTACAAATGAACCAAGTCAACTTTGTTCACGTGAATAGCAACTGGTTTGGTAGATTTGCACGAATTTAACTCACCAGAATATGCATCGCCACTTTTTAAAATTAATAAATAATTCATTAGGTATCGACTTGCTGGAGGCAATGTTATTTTTATACGAACCGCCACGTTCAGAAAAACGTATTAGGTTATTCGCGCATTTTCTATTTTACTAGCAAAATTCAGTAGACGTTGCCTTCAGACTCAGCAAATATTGGCTAAGGTGCTGATGCGTTTATTTACATAAATACAGATATTTACATACCACATGCTGAGATGTTTTTTTCGCTGTTTTTTCCCCTCAATGTTAAAGCATTTTTTCTAGTAGAATCAAAAAATGACGTGCATTAGTGTATTAATTGAAGACCTGACATGTTGAATTATTTTGTTTTTTTTTAGTTTTATATGCAGATTTGTATATAATTAAATGCATAATTATTTATAAAAATATACTACTTATATAATTGTATTAATAAAGATGAAAAAACGAAACTAAATGTACTGAAGACCATTGTTAGGAAATTTAAGTGGCCCCTTCAAAAACATTCAACGATATAATTAAGAAACATAATTATAGTTTGCTTAGTTACGAAACTATTGGTACTAACACAAAAATTAAGCAAATTTGTAAACCAATAATGTAATCATCGCTTACAACCACTGTCAGCAATTATGATAGATTACTGAAAAGTGAATACTATTATTTTGTTACTTCAAATATTTTCTGTAGCTATGGTATTATAATTGTTACACAAGTCGTGGTCAAATGTAACAGCTTTAAACTTTAAGCTTAAGACGTATAATACTATACATATTTAATTGTAAAGTCAACGTTGAAGCTAGAATTTGACCTGTTAAACGACGTTGGGTATTTTTATGGCTGTAGTTTTAGAAACATAATTAAAATATTATGTTCATTATTTTAATTTTGTTGTTGCTATTACATTGATGTTGCATATAAGCAGGGTTGGCATGATTAAAACAAGTTATTTTTAAACACATGTTTAAAACAGTTTGAATTTTAACCGTCACACGTTTAAAAACACAGATTAAAACAAGTTTTAAGTATTGTAATTCAATGAACTAGTGGTTATTACTCTCAGTTAAATATAAATATTGGGGTTTCCAATATTCATAGAATATAATTAATAATAATATAATTATAATTAATAATATAATTCTCTGCCTGTATAGTCTCGCTAGAAAAGTCCCCTTGTCGCCCAATTTAAAATCAACAATAATTGGTTTAGAACATACAGGGTAAATGTACAGCGTACACAGTATTGATTAAGACATACGCAACATAAAATAAATGTTTATTCATTGATGGTTTTTGTAAATATGTAATTTACTATAGCGAATTTTAAAAGATCTAGTGTAGAAATGTAACATTATAGGTCGAATTAATTTGAAATAATGCCCTAAACTAAAAAGAACAAAAAAAAAAATAAACACTTTTTTGAAACAATTTGAACTCTTTGTTCTATAAAATAAAATAAAAAAACAATTATTTTTCAAGCCTGCATATAAGTAATGTATCGCTGTATTTAAAAGAACAAATTAACTAATACAATAATCTTTCATGAAACTTGAAGCTTATAACGAAGAGCACGAAATCACAGGCTGAAATATTATAAATTTTCATCATAAATCTATGTGATGTACCTCAAACGAATCTAAAATACTTTCATATTTTCATTAAGAAGTAAATTGGTACTTTTATTTCACCCGATTCCTTTAGATTTCAATGTCAATTTTTTAGAGCCTTTGAATCTGGTGAAATGATAAAATGAGGTATAAAATTTATGCCCGGAGCTGAAGCAAAATTTTTAATTAATTAGCGTATCTTTACATCACCCCGTAAGCGACTTTTGCCGTTATTATTTATTTGCACCTTGAAAAGGCAACTCCATTAGTAGAATGAGTGGCGTCGGATGAATGGAGGTCGTTCAGGAGATGTCGCAGTGCCACAAAGAGTACTGTAGGTAAAAGGGAATGTAAAATACATATTTTAAGTGCCTATTCAAAGAGGAAAAGCGGTTATCTTGTACGATTGTTGATGTGGACGAATGGGCTGACGAACAGCTATTCTAATTGTTCACACTTGATCCATATGATTCAAATCAGATATTCGATATAAAGATTTTTAGATTTTATACAATTAATCATTATTTATTTGAAAGAAAATTGAACTCAAAATTCATGTTTTACGATTACTTTAATATTTAAATAACCATAGAGTATTTGTTATGTCTTACGATTTTTATTAACAAACACAACAAACAACAACAAAAACAAAATAAAAGGCTATAAAATTTATTAACTGTACAAAAAAATGCGTTCAGTTTACTGCAATTAATTACGAATAGAACGATATGTACACCAAGTTACATTAAATTTCGAAAAGATGCGGTAATCAAGAACAAGAAAATTACACATGTTTATAGATAGATTCAGTCTTAAATAGTAGTTGAAAAACAATGTATTTACATACATTTATCGTTTTCATTTTGTGTTGTCTTTACAGCCATCAGAAACAGACTTATTAAGTTGGTTGATTGGTAAACATACTATTATATATGTAATAACTACTCTTTGCGTAAATGAAATGGAACCGAACTAATCTGCATATTAAAAAAATTCTTACGTGTGGAAGTATGATGTGGACAGTACTAAACAAATTACATTTTCTTAATAGAAAATTAAACATGGTGGTGTGGTTTTCTGCAGGCATTACAAATATTTTTTTGATTCATAGCACTGGGAAAACCGTGTCTAAAGTAATTCTGTGGCGCAAACATGAAGTATATCGTGTCGAGTGCGACCTTTGGCTCTCTGTAGCAAAGAGTACTAGTATTGCACAAATGTACTAAATACTATTAGGTAATGAGTTCATATGAACAAATGTAGGTGCGGTTAACTTTGTTACACTCAACTTCAAGTTAGTCCGCTAAAGACCAGCTCATTAGTGTGATACTATCCACGTAGTGCAACTTGCTTCTGTTCAAGTATAGTTTGAATTCCATAGTATTAGTTTTGCCAATCTCGACGACTTCGAGCGGGAACTGAGAACTTGTGATTACTACGACGATAGCTTTATTAGCTTATTGATGTATGTGACTCGATACGGGAATTCAGATCAATCAATTCGTTAATAAAAGAAATTTACAAGAAATCTTCGGTATTTCACTTATTCACCGATTATTAGTAGCGCCATTTATACAAATATGATGTCTAAATACGGCCCCAGTAGGAATTACAAAAAGTATGTTATATACATAAATATACTCCATTATATATTGTATTATATCAATAACCAGCAAACAAACGATATGGAAACCTGATAGTCAATGGTCACCGTTGCCCATACACATTACTAACATTATAAACGTCACGTAAGCGCTTTCTACCTGAAAGCATCACAACAACGACACAAGCAACACCGCATTCTGTGTATATTAAATTTCACACCGTCAAATTTATACTAATAATAAAATTCTAACTGATCGCTTTCTGTACATGGACGATATATGAGAAAAACATTACTACTGACCTTTATTGACGCAATAGAACATAAAACAATAGTTGTTACAATTTTCGTCCGTTTGTCTGTGCGTTTGTTCCCGCTAACCTCAGAGCCGGCTGGACCGATTTACTTCTGGTTTTCATTAATATAAGTAAGTAAGCGTCACTTAATACTTAAAGTTTCATTTCATTATTTCATTGCAATCCGTTCATAAATAAAAAAGTTACGAATTAATATATGTATTTCTAATTCACAGAACATTTGCTAGTTATTAAATAAAGCACTGTGTCGTTCAGTCAGCCAGTCAGTATTAGTAAATCTACTTTAAAAATTCGTACAACAGTTTTTTTTGTACGAACACTATTTACAAAATGCTGGGATCCAACTGAATAGCAGAGGAGTGCAGGCGCGCATTGGACTCGGATATACGATAACGAATGCAATTTTCCGGATACCTGACTACAGTTGAGCCGCTTGGCGATCATGAAACTACATAAATAGTACGTGTAAGTCGTATTTGAAAGAAGGCTTGAGACCGACACGTACCTGCTTAAACATTTATTTGCTATATGATTACTTTGTGACTTTGACATATCAACGGATATATAAATATGCCTACATAATTTACAAAAATATATGATGTTTGGCGGTATACATTTAATATTACAGTCATTTATTATATATTGTTTTGAGTACAAATAAATATTTATTCTTAAAATTTCGAATTATTTCGGGTTCGATTCCCGGCCGGGGCAGACATGTATGTGACAGATAAATGTTTGTGAATGTGTTTGTAATGTCATATTTGTTGTGTATGTCACATGCCATTTGCTAGACCAGTCTGGCGTTTTATAGCCAATTTATTTCCAAGTTAAAAATTTCCAGTAACTAACTTATTATTATATAGTTATTTTATGATGATTTCTATAATATATTAGTATGAAAAGGACCATTTATTCCCTCTATTACTGATAGAACAATAAGTATTCTCTTTCCATACCATAAGCTCCATATGTGGGTGGAGCATTCTTCACAATATAATCTATGCACCAGGGATCAACTATTTAGAACGGATAAGCCCCTTTCATAGAAAAATTAACAATACCGAGCGCTTTTATGTAGATGCAACGAAGGGAGTCTAATGCGTGGTCAAAATTACCCCAAATGAGAGAATATTACGCAGTATGTATAGAATATCTTATCTATTACTAGCCAAATGTTGGGGTCAATGTAGTTACCTAGTCAAATTTTGCTTTGTTAAGAATGGTTCAAATTGTAATTCTATTCAAAATGTATATTACATATTATGCGGCCAATTTGCTAGAGATCTTTGCTGATGAACGAAAGAAGCCAAGATTGTTTCCCGATCGAAACAGATACATTCATTCAATTATATCCATAAATGTTTGTTCATGATTTTATAATTCTTTGTGTTCCCTTGAGCATTTTCATACATTTCCAATTAAATTAATTTTAGTACGACAATGTGAGTGTATGCATATTAAAACAAAAAAATTAAATATATGAATGAACTCTGCCGGCTAAATCAAATATTACGATAATTGATTGGTTACATTTCAAAAACATTGCTGTCTTTTCAATGCATAAAGACATACAATAGCATTTAGGCATTACACCCGAGAATCGATTGGGATGTCGGCATATTCCCCTCCAGAAACTTTCTAACGACATAACCGCGTGCAATTGATATGCCCCGAGAGTAGGCCCATTGTAAAGAAAGGAAAATCCCGAACCGAAAATCTTAGGAGAGTTAGTAGTCTCCAGACCCTGCATCAGTATTCAACTCGTGTACCCTCCCGGTGTCGGTGGCCTTCCCGCCCCCCTGCGGTAAACTCCTTCAATAATTTGACTTTGTTGTTATAACTCAGTTTTAGTTGTTTGTCGCCGTTGGCAGATTTATTAGTTTAATGAATCGTGCAAGTCAGAACTCTACCCTCATTATTGGAGGTGCAATGATACTCTTTGTTACTTGTAACTGAGATTCGTGCCTGTTGCACTATTTACTTATTGATTAAAGAAGAGCCAATTAACGATTAGTTTCAATTCGTGCTTTGTTGCTGTTATATTTTATTTCTACAAGTAACATTATACGATTCGTTAGAGACATGAAAATATTATTATCTAATAAATACCATTAATATTTTTCTATCCGTTTCCGGTGTCAATTATGGTATGGGTAAAATTTTAAATCAAAAACAATAAAGATCCAAGATCATCATTCGCATGTCTGTAACAAATATTCTGTTTTATCACATACAACTTATCTATTATATATCATACCAGGTACCCATCAATGACCAGACAGAATTATAACTAACTGAATTCTTAGATAATTATAATCCAAATTGGTTTAACTTTGTTACTACAAAATTTTACTTTTAAACATGACATGTGAATTGTTTACAAACGATCTAAAATTCATCAATCAATTAACTGAGATTTCAAACTGAAATCACATTCGTTCAATTCCTTAACACTATAAAAGTATTACGATGATTCCAATATACATCAAATTCCATCACGTACTATTAAAAAACAGGTACGGTGTGTACTAGTAGTTTGGATTGGTTCCATTAAATCAGTGTATTGTCGTGGCCAATCCTATTGAAGTGAATGGCGTCCCGTGTACCGTTCTAGCTTCATCAAATTGCATTGAACGGACGTTGGAGCACTCATCGAGCGTACCCGTTATAAGGGTAAAAATTTGAATGGAATATACGTACAGGGAGAGATGAAAGGCCGTAGTGACGCCCACTCCGCTCTTCAGCGTGCTTCCGAGCACTCGGACGTTGGTCACAATAGATCGGCGCCGACTCGATCTGATATTGAAATTGGAACTGAATTAACGTTGATATCCTTTTATTAGAACTACGGTATTCAATGTTCTCTAAGCTTAAAATCCTAACCCACAGCCGCTGAGCTTTATTGTACTTTGTTGCAAATTCATTTTAAATATTTTTTTTACCTATAAATATAAATAATAAGTACTTACAAGTATGTTTGAATAAAGGAGCTATGTAGATAAATGTAGTATATAGTAGTACTATGTGACTGCAATTTTCTGAATGCTTTGATCAATCGAAGTCAAATTATATTTATTTTGTAACTACGTAACGATTCAATAGATGGCGCTGTAGTTATTAAGATTATACACATATAGAAATATAAAGGTTTATACTCAAATAATATTGCAATACAACATGATAATGTACCTACAAAATGAAAGGTAAAATATATCTGAGTTCTTTGTACGTTCAAACAGATTACAAATGTTAAAAGTAAACAATAAATAATAGAATCAAGATTACCAATCCGAACTTCAAAACACAGCCAAGATTCAGGCTCTCTTGTTCTAAAAAAGATTCACCGAGCAGATGAAGGCTTTAGGGAAACACGAAACGAATTCTTGGTAAATTGTTTATCCAGCAGCAGAAACGAAGTCTTAGGCCGTTTTGAATGAGTAGAAACGACTCGATGTTGTCCTTCATTGAAGCTAGCTTTATTAATTTATCGAGTTTTTAACTTAACGAGGGAACTATTGATAATATGCTGGCTATTGTATTATATTTATTTTATGAATTCAGAAGTAGTAGTTCGAATGTTGCTTACTTGCTCGGAGGCCTTGGGTTTGAATCTAGCACGTACCTTCCTCTAATTTAAAAGGTTTAGTAGTAAGAATCAAGAATCTTTATGATTTCTCAAAAGATACAATATCTGCTATGAAATATATATAAGAAAACTTTAAATATTATAACTGTATGTGTCTTGAATTACGGGGTAAAAAAAAATTATGTGCCTGATTGATGAAACCTATAAACGCGATTTGCAAAATATTCTCACGGGAAGTGAAGTTCATTCAACCACAAATTTTCCCGTGAGGTGAATTGTAATCGTAACTCTTCTAATACCGTCGAGAGACTTGAACCCAGTAACATGACAAATATGGGTTATTATACTTATATATTGATATTGCTCAGAATTTTGGATAACAAAATTAATTCTGCTAAGGACATTTTTTACTAAACCAATTAACTTAGCTAACAATAGTAGTCAATCACAATCCTGTAAACACCCCGAAATACCCAAAAACATTGTACTTTAAGCCGCCTTAAAAATACTGATCTCAACTTTCCCTAAAAACGTGACTCGACTTCTAAGTGCCCTCTGTTGTCTTGAAACTTTGAAAATATCTGCGAAAGCTTATAGATTTAGTCAAATTTCCATTCTTGTGTCAAATATATGATAAGGCAGAACATTCACAGTCACGAAGGGTCTGTCCCCTAATCATGACCCCTGTTCATCATTAATGATGCTATCCCTCATGTGACGGTATTATGTAGGTTACTGTGCAAACAGATCTCTGGGGTGGTCGACCGATTGATTCCCTGTGGATCGGAATAAATTTATGTAGATACAAGGTTAAGACGAAAGTTTGCTCCACATTTTCTAATTAGTGAATCTGACCAGTATCGGGTAAACAACTTGGAGGGGTCGCTAGTTAATTTTTTTATATTCTCTAGTTTAGTATTAACAGTAATTTTTTTTATGCATCAATTATTATTGTACTTAAAAATGAGTGATGTGTCTTTTTCATATTTATTTAGATTTTAGTACCTTAGAAAACGTTCAACAGAACTTTTGTCTTGTAGGTATAAATTAAAACACGAGTTATAGTTTGTATAGGTATCAATACAATTTTTCAATTACGATAAACTTGAAATATATTGAAAATAGTTCCTATCATTTTAATAACTCACTGTTCCGAAGGTTTCTGGACGACTAAGAAAGGTTTGAGGTACTGCACTAACCTGATGAAAATAAATATATATATTTTATAAATATTTTCAATGCAAGAATATTTTATTATAATTAATAGATTCATAACTTGATACTTCTTTAGCAGAAATGTTAAAATTCATCCTATCGACATAATCCTATGCTATGTCATTCAAATATCTCTTTAAAATGGTTCTTGATACTTGTTATTATCAGGTCCTCGCGCTATTTTTGAAGCAATACGATATTCTCTACATTGTTAAATTATTCATGACTTAAAGAAAATATAACATATCTGGATATAATATCATGTAATTTATTGCTCTAATTATGTAAAGTTTTTATAATAGTTGCATCTTTTATATACAGAAATAAAAATTTATGGTCTATGAAATAAAAACCAGCTTAATTGAGCATAAAATATTTAAGATTATGTTGACAAAGGATAATCCTTACCCTTTCTTATACTTGCAATAAATTAAACGCACTTTGTTTTGTTCGCCGCATGTCGCGAACATTAGATCCCCAATGCAATGGATGAAATACCCCTTGTGAAGCATTTTCAACTGACGAATTTCATGCATGGAAATCTAAACCATAACATGATAAATTTAATGATCATGGTTGTTTGAAATATAAAATTGTAAGTTTTGCACAAGATAAGACTTTATCGAGTACAAAACAAGGATAGATATGATTATACCAAAAGGGAAGCGATAACATGGTGACCTACATCTCTGGAGAGAGAGTAAGTAGCATTAGTTGCGTCTACTGGGGATTATATTTATAGGGTGCACTATGCACATGACATTTTTATGTTTTCGGCGTTGCGTTGATAGAAAAGTATTGTTATGGGCTTCCTTTTCATTTAAATGTTATTGATTAGGATTTGATATGATATTACGATGTTACTTATCTTTACATAAAATTTATTATATACTGCATTTATCTAACTTATGTTTAACTCTTAAACTCTAATCTTTTTAAGGAAAGCCTGCCTTGCTAGCTACCACCCTCCTGCTTGAGTCAGCCGCCAAACGACTCGTCGTGTCCGTC